>JBBMKC010200607.1:0-35740 GCA_037834085.1 Bipalium vagum | reverse complement strand
TATTATTATTATTATTATTATTATTATTATTATTATTATTATTATTATTATTATTATTATTATTATTATATGAATTTAATGATAAAAATATGCGACCCGAAATTAAATAACTGTAGTAATATAATATATTAATTATATATTATTTATTGTGTAATATATTAATATATCAAATTATTATTTTTAAACAGTTTTGAATTCCAATCGTATTCCAAAATGATAATGCTTTCATTTTCAAGGAACAGCTCAACCAAGCCGAAAGATATATCAGATCTCCAAATTATGATAATAGAAGTAATGCATTAGGAGGAAATGTAATGGATTTATCTTATTTCTTTGAAAATTCTTTTAAAATAGATATTGTAGAGATATTGGAAGCAGATTTTTCGGATAACTTTAACATTTTCCTGTAAGAGAATATGTTCAATTTGTTCTAACTTATATTGAGATCCAAAGTCATTATTTATACTGTGATAAGGAAAATTTTAGAGAAAATTCATTATCAATTTAATTATAAAACGATTCAAAATTTCAGTTTACAACAATAAAAAATAATCGTCTTTTTGTCAGGTTTAATTATTTTTGTTTTAATGATTAAATTTTAAAAGCCACGTCACAATAGTTGTGGACATGTACTTTACTGCCTTTATCGTATACCAAAAGTGGTAATATGTAAAATAATTTATTTGGTGTCATTAATTAAATTAATGAAAGATTATTAATTAATAATGAATTTTAATAAAAAAATGATCTCAATAAATAAAATATTAAAATAATAAAATAATAAATTTACCGCTAAAATATTTATATAACAAAAATTTTAAAAAAGTTATCGTATAATGTTTGGAATATTAAAATTTATGAAAATATTTCTAAGAGATAAAAAATGTTCAAAAACGTTTACTGGATATATTTGCTAAATAATTTTTCATTTTAAAGATTACATTGAAAAATAAATTAAAGAAATAAAGAATTCTTTCTATGCTGTACTCAAAAATAACCCCTCTACCTTGAAAACGACTAATAAAAGCATTCATTTGATAATTATACTGAATTGCTATTGCCATAGACATCGTCATAATTTATAAAGTTTGGGATCTTATAAACATGTCGATTTCTATATAATATAAAATGGTTAATATTTACTTACCGTGAGCTTAGCAAATTTGGAAAAAGGAATAATGGATTCTCCCAACTTGAGGTTCCACGCAGACTGTATAGGGACCATAAAGTTGTAACATATTGATGGAATAGATCACAAAAAACTGGGATTATTAAATGCACTGAATGTATTGAAAAACGGGGACAACATAGTCTTCATACTGAGAGCATTGACAAATCAATTTATCATTCTTTTTACAATCTTGATTCACGTCTTCAAAGTCAACAGAAATTATCTTTACAAAGTCTAACTGTAATAATTCTCTAGTCAATATAAATGGCCAGGTACTGTAATAGTGTATTCATATTAGACCCCAGGAAAATTAAGTGAAACAATTAGTGAATGATGAATTTAATTGTAAAAAATACTTAAATAAATACTTTTGATTTGTTAATAATAATAATAATTAATAATAAAAAAGATAAAAAATAAAAATAATAATAATAATAATAATAATAATAATAATAAAAATAATAATAATAATAATAATAATAATAATAATAAATAATAATAATAATAATAATAAATAATAAATAATTTGAAGAGTGAAATCAATACAGCGAAAAAATTTCATATTTCTTAAAGTAAAAATTTGGAAAAATTTTTTACATGAAAATTCACATTCATTTGTGAAGATCAAATGCCATTTTAAACATCTTACGCTAGAATAAATCCAAATAGTATTAATATTTTATGAGATTAAAAATAAATTAATATTCATATTTTTTTTATGATTTCGTACATTTTTTATTTGCCAAAAACTATTTATGAATATTATTAATTAATTCGACAAGAAAAAAAATATTTTAAAGAAAAGAAGATTACTATTAAAATATTTTTTACTTCTTTATTATTAAAGACAATGGTAAGAATCTTATATTTATAATTATTTTATATATTTATTCATTACATTTATTTATTATATTTATTGTTACATTAAGATTCTTTTGATATACAGTTAAAATATTGTGTACTCCTTTATTATTATAAACAATAATAAAACAGGTTATATATTTTTAATTATTTTAATTATATATTTGCATATATACAGGGTGTCCCAAAAGTCATTAGCACTTTGAATATGATATGATTAAATTTTTTTAATTGATATATTAATCGACCCTTAAGGCTTTATTTATAGTCATAAAAATTCTGGTAAAATGAGTTTTGGTTTTAATATTTCATTTATTTTCGTAGTCATGCTAAGTAAGGAAACCAAATTGTGGGCAGTTTTGGACAGATCGCCATTGTTCCTGAAATAATCCTCTTCAAAAATTGTACAGGATTTCTCTCGTGAATTCAATTTTTTTCATTGATTACGTTTTTTTAAATAGTCGCTGTAAACAAAGACTTTAATATATCTAAACATAATTTATAATTCTTAGTATCTAAATATAGACGCTTGTTTTACATAATAATATTTTATTATTGTAGGCTTTTATGCACCCATATGCAAAACTTAAAAGACAGCCTTCATATACATTGTTTTTATTTTCCATTTGATTATTGATCACTTGTTTTCCATCTTTGAGATAAATCTTGTCTGTTTTTAATTTTTCTTCCTCAGATTTATTTAAGAATGCCATTAAGGTAAGTAATAGATCAGTAATCCTATGGAGATCAGAATTCAACCTAACTTCCTAGTCAATCATCTGCATGTTTTGAATCGCTATTATTCCGTATCTTCCCGGTGAAACCGTGAAACTCTCATCTCCAGTCCCTTGTAGGCTTGGGATTCATGAATGGGCAATCATAAATTTTTATTACTTCCAACACGAAATTGGAATCCTCCTTGGAGAAATTACTCCAGTTTGAGGTCTGGTTCTGAATATGGTAAATATCCCTGACCTAAACTTGAAGAGGTTGTGGACAGCTTTTAATTTAAGTGTTTAAATAATATTTTTTAAAAATTAAGAATCTTTTAAAAAAAATTATTTATTCAGTGGAAGCCAAAGAAATAATTGAATTTGATCATTCAATAAAAATGGAAAATAAGTTCAGAATAAAATTTCAAGTACACTTGGGTAATATTTTAAAACAGTTCAAGCCTGAAATATCTTACAAGTATGATTATATTGACATTAGATTCCAAATTAATTATTAACAAACCTTTTCGAGTCTGAGTAAAATCTTATTATCATACGAAGGATGTTTACGTTGGCATTTTTATGAATGAGACATTTTGATATTATAATATATTATTGATAATATTTTGCATGAGAATAAAAACTCTTATTTTGGATGAATTTTATTTGAATAAAACTGAACTCTTTCCTGTTCTGTATTGTTAAGCGGATGTCCATTGTAGGGTATTGTGGCCTTATATGTTTTAGTCAAGATTAATAACAGGTGATAAAATTCAATATTATCCAAACTTATGTATTCCTTAAAAATTGACTTAATTTATTATTAATAATAATATTATTATTATTGTTACCAGATGCACTATCATCACAAATAATAATATTTATCAGCTAAGTATTCCAGTTCGTCACAATCAATAAATGTAAAATCATAAAATATAAAATATAAATTTTCACATTTCCTAATAATTGGACGGAAAAAAATGTAATAAATGTTATTTTAAAAATACCTCAGTATAATTTTTTCGATTTCTTTTAAAATAAAGTCAAAAATTTCGAAAAAAAATAAAACTGCGGAAGAATGTTTTTTTTGTGGGGGGGACAAGAAATCGAAAATGAAATAACTTTCATATATTTTTTCTTTATCTCACTTAATTTAAACAAAGTCATTTTTATTTATTTTAACAAATAATAACCAATGCATAAATCTGTTATTCAATCATCCGATCATGCCATTAATGAGAATCGGCTTGTAAAAATATTTATAAATCACAGGAGAGTTTTATAATTTATCATTTTCTAATCTTGGCTACTTTTTCATCTTTTCGGTCTTTGTGTTGCTTGTCTCCTTTAAGCTCTTTATATTTTATTAATCGTATAAATTTTTATCAATTTAACAATTTCAATAACAAAATCTCACAATCAAAAGTTTTACAAATATATTTCTGTACGATTGTTAATTTTAAATAAAATATTAAAATATAATTTTTCACAAAAAGAAGACTTATTTAATAAAATAATATATATATTTTTTAATAATATTTATTTTTTTTAATAATATTTATATATTATTAATATTATATTTTTTTATTTTTTATTTATTTATTTGTTTTATATTTATTGTCCAAGTAACGTAAAAATACTAAGACCCTTACAGGGTGCGTCAGCTATTTGAGGACAAAAATTGTTAAAATATATCATGATAATTTTTTTAGTGGCGCTAAAATTGATTTGCATTAAATATTGATACAACATTAAATTATTATTTTTTAATTTAGAAATGGAAAAGATAACTTTTGAATTAACACAAGAAATGAAAAGGCATGCAGGACACAGGGACTTAGAAATTTCCAAAATACTTAATGTGGTCAGATCGTTGTCAATAAAATTTGAAAGAAATGTTTGACATCTGATCGAATAGTTTCCTCTATATATAAAAGAAAAACATATTCCTCACTTTCAGACATTGTCAGAAATGTTAATTTTGTTCAAGAAAGTCCCAGAACATCAGTGAGAGTAATTGCTCATCGACTATCGGTTCCTGAGTCAACAGTAAGACGATCGGTACACAATGATTTAAAATACAAGTCCTACGTCATGAGAAAAAGACATTTTGTATCGGCAAAAAGCAAAGAAAATCGTTTAATCAGATTGAAGTGTCTTTTAAACAAAATCAAGCATCCTGATCATCCAAACATGCTAGGTTCTTTTCTTATGAATAACGCTTTACTTAAGATCAAAAAGTTAATAGGAGGAACGATAGATGGCTGTGATCCAGTGCTTCTGAAGTCCCTAATGTTATGCACACCAAACTTCCATCATCTTTGATGATATTGGATGTTGTGAGCAACGAAGGTCATGTTATGCCTCCATATTTCTTTCCACAGGGACTTAGAATTAATGCATCTCTTCTAATGCAGCCCTGGATTGATAAAGTTGCCCACGGAAGGCCTTGTGTGTTCCTAAATTTTATCGCTAAATTTTAACGACTATGTCACTTCAAATTTATGGCAACCTAGCTCATCCGATTTAAATCCTTTGGACTATTTCGTATGGAGCGTCGTAGAGAAGGTGATGAACAAAAATCCTCATAATAACAAAGATTCATTACGGGCTTCTATAAGTTCTGCTATGATAAATATAAACAAAAACAATTTGATCGCGGCTTGTAAGCTTTTCAGAAGACATCTTGAAGCTGTAATTGACACTGAAGGCGATTTTATTGAATAAATAAAACTTATGTACTTAAAACAAAAAAAGTTTCTAATATTGCTTAAAAACATACATTCTTTTCATTAAAAATATTACTTACCTTTAATATCAATTTTTGTCCTCAAATAGTTGACGCACTTTGTACATCAGGATTTTCTAATTGAACATATTTTTTAAGCTGCTGCAAATAATGAATTTGTTTAATTAATTAAGAAAATCAATTTCATACAAAATGCCTGTATCAAATGTGTCTATCAATCGAAATTTTTACTTATCATTTATTGCTTATTGTCCATTCGATTTACAAATGCATTATAACAGGAAATGTGTAGTGAATGATCTAAAGAAGAAAGATTTATGGTTATTTCCAACTCAAGTCCTGTTCCAGTGACAATACCAAGGCTTGTATAAAGAAGATATTATTGAATGTGTCCTGATATTATCAAAGAGTAAATCATTTTGAATCTATTTAAAAATCGGACAGAAAAAACATTTTGAATGAGATATTTTTTCTTAAAAGTCTCCAAGATACTTTTTCATAAGATTAAACATTTCGAAAAAAAGTCACTAAGCTAAAAGACTTTAAATGTGATTTGATGTATCCTTATAGCTCATGAAGAGTACCTTTAGGTTACTATTCAATAATTTCTCTGCGGAATTTTCTGGGAATGAATTTAAAGAAAATATTATGAATATATCATTGTTACAGATAAGCCAGTGATATTATTATTATTGAAGGTTTTGATATATGGTAAAAAAATAATATAAAAATAAAATAATAAATTATAATATACAAACTAAGGTCTAAGTATCAATATTGTGGAGACTACGAAAGAAATAAAATAAAATAATAAAAACAGTTTCTGGTGATCCAAACCAACATTATTCTAAACAATACCGAATTACACACTATAAACCCTTCTGATTTGCAATTATCTTGTTAAGTTTCCTTAAGACCAAATTCGATATTTTTTAACCCATAAAATAATTTCATTTTCGTAGGAACTTAATAATATAATACATCAAAACATTTGAACAACCCAGGATGGAAGAAACAGAAATAAAGCTCCATTGAAAAGATTATTACTTGCTACTAAAAATTGATATATTTTGACAACACCTGACGTTACGGGAGTGGAAAGACAACGATTCTCAGCCGAGTACAGTTGCAAAGCGAATGATTATCCCGAAGAAGCCAATGATGGTCTGTAAACGGTATTTTTCATTATAATTTCTTTTTACATGGAGAAAATATCACTGCGGAATACTTGTCAAAGATGAAGCAAAAACAGCTAGTATTCACGAATCGTGACCGTTCTTTACTTTTGCAGGATAACGCTTAGTCTGTTGTTGAAAAATTATCTGTGCAAAAAGTACAGGAAATGGATTAATAAAATTTTAAGAATTTGCTTTTCCAATCGAATCCCGTGATCCTGGCTTTTATTTTAATTCGGTATTAATAAACGATTAGAAGGTTCAGTGTTTTGATGTCAATGGTGATTGTCTTAATTGATAAAATGATTTTCATGGTAACTTATCCACTTTTGAATTGTGATATAAAAAGCGGCAATACGTTTCCTTCAACCGAAGATGTTCATCATCCTACTGAGTTTATGTACAAAATGTTTTTCAGGAATTTTTCCCAAACCATTGAAGATCATTAAAATTGCCCACGTTTCAAAATAAAAAATCAATAAAAATATTTTTTATTCTCTTCTTTTGATTTTGTTTCTATTATATAAATTTTTCGACATTTTTCTTTATATTATTAAATTTATAAAATTAATAAAAAAATTAAAAATTTTCTCATTCCAATTCTTTTACACAGTTTATTTTATTTTTTTAATGGCATAATTGGATTGATTTAAATTAAATTATTTAAATTTCTTAATTATTTATGTGGTAAATTTAATTATTTAATTAACAATTCAATTAATATTATTCGTTAAATTATTTACATTTTCAAAGTCAGGATTACGAAACCAAAGGTCTTCAAAATTTCAGATAAAGGTCAATTGATCATCACTAATTAGAATAGATATCTTCCCTCTGTCAAAATAAGACACCCTAATTAGAGGACGATGTTCTTCCATGTACAACACAGGAAGTAATAAATGTTAAGGTTTCTAATTCCACTAATTACAACCGAAACGTTTTTTTTTATTAAGTATTTGGCATTTCAATGATAATTGTTATGGATTTTGCGTTCATAAATAAATGTGAAGTGAATTCAGCGGATGTCAATCATTTCCCTCACTTTAATTCAGGTGGGTGATGAAATTTCATGTTTCAAATTGAGGCGAAAAGGAATCTATTCTTTTATTCTATTTTTTTAGTAATTTTTCAAGTTGGATTTAAATTTCATATTCAGTTCTCAACTCTTTTCCCTGTGTAAAGTGATCCGAAACAATGATCCCCTCGTCAATAGTCGATCTGTACAGCATCCATAATAATATTTTGTCTTGTTTTTTATTTTAATAAAATTCTATACCTCGTGCCTACCAATATTTTATTTACTTTTTAATGCTTTTTGAATCCATATCCCACCTTCTCTTTCAACTGTCAAAATTCTTCCATTATTAAATTTGTTTTAATTTTCCAAGGCGGTTATAAAGAAATTATTTATTTCGTTCTGCTGTACATGACTGCTTGCCTGGGCAAAGTTTTATTGTAATTTATAAATTTTGTGTTTTGTAATTAATGTCAATTTAAACAGTTCAGTCATGCAGATTCAAGAGGGAAATTACATTTCTCGGGAAGATTAGAACGTGGTGAATCAAAATATAAAATAATATAAATAAACCAAAAAATATAAATAATAAATAAAATATCAATAAAAAATATTTTTAAAAATTTTTTAAAATTCTTCGAACTTCATAAAATTATATTAATATTTCACAATTAATATTTTAATCAAAAACACAAATGTATGAAACAATTTATTAGGAGTTCGGTCTTTTATAATCACAATTTCAGAAAATCAAATTTATTATTATATGAGTTATATTCTTGTGTAGTCATTTGTAAATAAGAATTCAAAGTCGAAGCAATAATAATCTATTTCATTAAATCCGGTTAACCAAACAAATTTTTCAAACTTGGACCTCAACTTTTATTAAAATTAAATTATTTACTTTTTTAAAATTAACCAACATTTATTTAAAATATTTATTTAAAAATTAAAAAAACGTAACATTATAATTTTTAAAAACTTTAAATTAAAAACATTTAATATTTGTTAATCATGGCATGAGGTCTTTATTTTAAAAAATTCAAACAAACTAATTCTTCGAATCACTCCTTATAATATGTATAATACGGTGGTTTTCAGTGACGAATGACAGTTCTGCTTGGATATGCAGGATGGCAGTTGGGATCAGACAACAAATTACAGAACGGTTTTTGGATTGTTTCATCGTATAACGCCACCAATTTGGTGGAGGCTCAATTATGATTTGAGCGGCCACATCTTTCAACGATTAAGCCCTTTGATGATGATTGATTGAATTTTGAATGGTCAGAAATATACCAAAGAAATCATTGAGAAAAAACGTTGTACTTTTTATGAAACAGCACAACAACTTCAGGTTCCAACATGACAACGCACGTCCTCATGTTTCTAAAGTTACCACAGCTGCAAAATAAAATCAATGCTATTCTATGGCTTTCCTTTGTGAAAATGTAAGATTTCTAAAGAGTGGTTCTTGAGATTAAAATGGAAAATCTTGATATGCTGAAATATTCATTGAGAACCAGCAGCATTAAATGATAATTAAGTAATTAAAATCGTTATTGAGACAAGATTCACCCCCGTAAAAATTTGAGAATGTATTTCTCATCTTTTGGGTACTATGGAAATAATTCTAAACCAAAAATTGTATGTTATATGGCCTATATTGTCAAAATAAACTATCAAAAATTTTCAACCTTGAGTACATCATTTATTCTACCTTATCATTTTCATTATTTTAATGTGAAAAGTAACCATTAAATTTATAGCGAACAATTAACGGATTACAGAATCAGAATTATTGCGATAGAAAAGGCAGATGTGAACTTAAAATACCACTAACTTTAACTTGGTATTATTCCAAAAGGTATAGAATGGTACACATAATAGAACAAGATCGTTATTGTTTTTGGGCTATCTGAATTTGACAATTAATATTCCTATTCGAAGATGTTCTCTGACTAAAGCGACTTGATAAGAATATGCTACCCTTTATACTTATTTAAAAGGTTCGTGTAGTAAAATCATCGCCAAAAATTGAATTATATGTGATAGCATAACAGCCAATCAAATTTCATTTTCCGTTATTGTGAATTTTTTTATTATTTTCTTATTTATTTATTAATTTTATCATTAAATTTATTATTATTTTAGTATTATTATTATTGCTTTGCTTTTTATTATCAGCTTGTTTTAGATTATTTTAATTAAAAAAATTTTTCACGTTTCATATCTTTTATTTATTAAAAAATTTTCGGAAATCAATAAAAATTGTGAAAAATCAATTACTTATAAAACAGATTTTAAAAACAAATTTGCAAGACCTCATTTTAATTTTAAAAATGAAAACGTTTAATTAAAACAAAAAATAAATATTGCATGTGATTAATGATTTTTTACTACTGTTAAAATGGAATATCTTTTGCCATAACAATGGAGCACATCACTTTGCCTACCGGGATAATGTTTCAATTTCGTATGAATTATTCAGATAAATGACAACTTTAATCAACTCCACAGCCCCCCTTGAAAGGCATCACTATAAATATTTGATTCAGTTGTATTTTCTTTTTTTTTTTAAAATATGTCTTAAGAATTAAAAATTAATAAAATGAAAATTTAATTTACAATTGTCTTCAATGTTACAATGGGAAAAATCAAAATTTTGGTAATGGTTGACTTCTTCTCTGGGAAAAACATTGATAGACCTGGTTGTTTTTAATAAATTTTTGGAAATGTTATGTTTTTCCTATTGAAAGAGGGAGACAGGAGTTAGGAAACTCACTGTCGTCGATATGTACTTTGACAATGACTTTCGTTGGTTTTTGGCTCGAATTCTACAGCCATTTTTTGTCTTTAAAAACTTGCCTTTATGATTGTGGGAAAAAATTGGGGTTTTTTACATTTTTTTTATCAATTTGATTACAGTTCGTTCATTCTTTCTTTCAAACTTGTAATATATAAAATAATAATTAAAGTTAAAAAATAAAATATTTGTTATCATATTTTGATGAATTTCTTTTTCATGTATTATTCTAATGAAATAAAACTAATCCCACACATAAAATGCTTTAAACCTGTTCCGGTTGTTGGATATGATAAATAAGACGATTAATAAAAAAAATGATATATTATTTAATAAATCAATAACCAAATATTATTGATAAATTTATTTGATTACATTAAATCAAAAAAAATAATAAATAAAAAACTAATTAATTATTAAATCAAGTTACCGAATATAAAAAAAATTCAGGTACAGTTTTATATTTATCTATTATTTTATTATATCCATATCTAGTGGGAAAAGACAGACAAATAAATGTGAAAAATAGAAAGAATCATTAATAATTAATAATCAATTCTTAATTGTTACGAAATCTGAGGGGTGATTTAGATAACAAGGTTTGCATGATTTGATTTGTCATTGAAAATATAGGGGAAAAGAAACTAAAGAAGATAAGAATCTGATTAAAAAAATTCCCTCAAATCTTATAATAAAAACTTTTATAAAGGACTCTGCATCTAAGCAGAAATTATTGATTCCAAATACAATCAAATAATTTGAAAGCAGTTTTCTTTTTATTGTATAATAGGCTCTTGTTTTGGTAAGCCATCAAACATCTTTTTGTCCAAGTACCACTAATAAATATAAATAATAATTTTTTTAAAAATTTTAAAAATAAAATTATTTTTTCTAATAAAATTAATTTTTGGAAAAGTTTCTTGTTTATTGTTGTAATAACAATCAAATATTTGTTTTCAAATTCTAAATGAACTTTATTAAATAAAATATTTTTCGTTTTATTTGATTGTCCCGAAATGTGAATTCTTTGATTTCAAAGAAAATTGACCCTTACAATTTTCCTTTTTTTGAAATCTTATTTTAGAGCATTACGAGTATTCGGCAGAGATACAGACTGTAGTCATGTGCAAGACCTATCAACTCTTCAGTAGACTCTCTTAATTTTCCCCTGATCATCAAAAGATTTTAAGATTTTTAATATACATTTTAAAGTGCTCAAAATTTTAAAATTATAAATTTTATTTTGGATTTATTAATAACTTTGTTTATTCATCATTATTATTTTGATCATTATTATTTTTCAGTGTAAATAATTTTTATCCTTTCAAATAGATAATTTAATTATAAAATATTTCGAACTCATCACTTTTTAATAACAAAATCAAGATAAAGATCTGTTGCACCAAAAATGTGAATTGTAATACCGGCTATCATTTTATATTTTTAATTATATTTTAATTATCTTAGTAGAGAAAATATTTAAGTTAATTTTTAACACATTTTTATTTAAAATCTTTCACAAATGATTAAGTTTATAAATATATTAAAATATACTACTGATAAAATTAGTAATACCTTGATTACTTTTATCATCAATATAAATATAATTAAAAAATATTAGGTTGCATCTAAAGTTTTGGTGAATTCAAAATTCACTCAAACTATAACTCAATTAAATGAAAAAATAACAACAAAACATACTTTATTATTTTCAAAAATAAAAATTTTTATTATGTGGTACATCATGTGGTAGAAACTCAAAATGAATTACATCTTCATAATTCCACCAAACACTGATCATTGCCTTTTTCCAAAATCGATTCTTTTGGACACTTGTTGCAATGTATTTGTCATGTAACATCATAAATTTACTTTTCCATTGACTAATAAACAGTAGATAGATAATAGAAGTACGACGCCAAAAGCGATCATCTGTAGGATTTTGCAAAATTTTTTACAGATTTCCAAGTGCCTTCGAACCTCGCCGGATCTAATCTAGGTCCCTTATAGTTGTTTTGTTAGGTTTCGATTAATCAATTGCTATACCACATTCTCAGACATTATCACAAATAGTCCTTGTGGTGGCTATAAATAGTAAATAGTAAATAGTAAACCCCTTTCTGTAATTACAATTTTCAAATAAATGCATTGATATGTTTATTTAAACAAAACTTACAAATAAAGTTTGATTATAAAATGTCAATGGTATTAAATTTTTGAGAAAATTTATTAAAGATATTTATTTTGGTAAAATTAAATCAAAATCAAGGAAACTTTCGACACAACCAAATATTTAATTATCTTCAAATATTATTATAATGAAGAAAATTCTAATTTCGTTTTAAATTTCATCCGTATTCAATCAAAAGTAGTTTGCCTTAAATTTTTCTGTCTCAGATTCAGATTATAGATTGAAAATTACATTTGCCTTATTGATTCCAGTAAACTTTTTTCCTTCAAATATTATATTCAAAAATTACATTGTCGCCGATCATTTAACTGAAAATTCTTTATTCATCTTAAGTTTTTTATGTAAGTGCCCATTACATATACTCTTTCCACAAACCATTATAATTCACAGATAATATTGTCGTAAATGACCTATTTTTCATCACTGGTAACCAATTGTTCCAAGAATATTTCAGCTTATTGCCATTTCAGCAACGAATCCCTATAAATTGTTCTCTGTTAACTAATATGTATCTAAACATTGTTGAAAAAAATGCAAGTTACTCAGATACTTCTCTACGGATGTATTGGTCACATTGTTGTTGTTTTCCTAACCATTAAGAATGAATTTTACTTAAATCAGTTTCAATTGGACTATAAAGGTGAAATCTCTTTATTGGAATTTAGAAAACCATTTTTGAGACCTATGTTCTGATAAGGTACTACTTCTAATAACAGTACATATTTTTCTGTATTTTCAGTTCCCTTACCTTTTCCGAACTGATATATATTATTTATAAATATTATTATACTGATCATATTTAAATTATATATCAAAATATGTCGAAATTTAACATCTTTTCGTCCATATTATTAATTGAGGTTTTGCATAAAATTACCATTACCTTGTATATTACTATATTTAAATAATATAACAATTAATCGAATATCTTGTGAGAAAAAATAGTCGTGTTGAAATTCCTCTATTGAATGATGAACAAACATAATTGCCAGACAAAAATAAAGATTTAAATAAAAATAAAAATACCGTTTCAAAAAAACCTTAAATAAAGTTCAATTATTATTTTGTTTTATTGATTTGACTACCTGAGTAACAAAGATTAAAAACCAATATAATAAATATTATCTTATAAAAATTTTTTGATGATATTTTTCTCTTTCAGACAGTGTTGAAAAATATATGACCCTATCATCTACATTAAAAAGAGAAAAGGAAAAGAACATTTAATCAGAATTGTCTTTTTACTTTTCTGTTCTTTTTACACTGAGAATTCAGTCGGAAAAAGAGCTCTCTCTAGAGAGACTTGAATCTCTATCAATTGGTTATTCATATATCAAAAATAGATAAACAATTATCCTTATAGAGACTTGTGTCTGTGGATGATCTTTGTCGGTTAGATCGAGATTTAATTAAAAATATGTTAATGTACTGAAACTTTCTTGTTGTTTCTGAATAAGGGAGAGATTTTTTTTATTTTGAAAAAAGAAAAATACATAATTTCCTGATTAAATAAATTTTATGAAAACTAGATTTTGTTTAAAACGACAGAATAATTTCTTTTACGGAAGATGCAAATTAAATTTTGAGAAAAAGCAAAGACTTAAAAATTCTCCCTCAATTTATAATTATCAGAATAATATAATTAAAGTTCAAATTAGTAGTAGATTTTTCAGAAATTTAATGTAGAGTCGAAAATGTTTTAAAGAAATTATTGCTTTTCTAAATGATAAAGCAATTATTTATGAAATTTACAATTATCCTGGAGGCCAGCCTACCAAATATAAGCAAGTAATAGTGAAAAGTATGACATCAATAATGGCGAATGGTGGCTATTCTGATATCTGACGTAAAATTATCATTATCATTTCTTGTTCATGGAGCAAAGCAAAAAATATTTTTATGCAAATATTAAGTATTATTACCATTATTATTAATACATTTATTATTATTATTATTATTATTATTATTATTATTATTATTATTATATTAAATAATAATTATTATAATAAATAATGTTAGAAAGTTCAGTGATTATCAAAACAAATAGTATTTCTAAACCAATGTCAGCTTACCGTAGATAAATCAAATATTTAAAATAAAATGCTGCTTTGACTTTATTGCAAATACAGATAACGCTATTGCTTATTTTAATGATAGACCAGAATTAATGCACCCTCCTAATAAAATGTGGAAAATTGTTAATTCGTTCTCTATTCACTTTTTCCATTTCCTTGTACCTTAACAACTTTCTGATAGCTCAAACAAAATTGATTTAATATTAAATGAAATTTATTTTTTGTTCAATGATATAAAGGGAAAATTTTAATTTTAATGATAAATAAATAAGATTTTCATTTTCTAGATATTGATAAAATGTTAATTGGACTGGTTTAGGATCTAATATTAAGAACAACGACTTTGAATAATAATCTTTTTGTGCTGATTAAAGAGGAAATGCTCCGCAACAGTTAAAAATTTGGTTTGTAATGCGGCGAAGACTTGACACAGATTTTTGGCATCTCTTATTTAAGAAATGAAACAAGAGAAAAAAAATTAATTTTAATTCAAACTGAGTTAACTGATTCAGAACAGTGACTGATAGAATTGGACTGTCAGGTGTCTCACAAGTTCGTACATTTTATCAATCACATATGAACAATCATTATCTATTTAAGTGAAAACTTTCTGGGATCAGACCAACTTTTTAAAAGCTATATGCACAATTTCTTTATGTATGAATAGGTTGTAAAGAAATAAATCGTGGTTTTAAGCATTGAACTTCAAATGAACAAATCACAGTTTAGACACAATGTTATTTATCAAAATAAAAACAATTACACTGTACACATTTCTCTCAATAAGTCACAAGTTTATTTATCCAGATCAGATAAAAATCCGGAATTCTAGATGTTACAAAATCTTCAGAAGCTTTGATGACAGTATTATCATTGGGGAAGGTTCTCTCGCTGAAGAACTTGTCCAAATAATTGAAGAAATAATAATTAGTAAGCGAGAGATCTGGTGAGTAGGCTGGGTATTTCAATATCAAGCTGGTTCATTTTTAACTGTAGATGATACGACCTGTGGTACATCGTTATCAAGGATAAGCATTGGCCTTTTCTATTCACCACACAATAATTTTTGAAGGTATTTTTTAACCATATTTTCAGAATTTATAATGGATCAAAAAGATGAAAGTCATCCAAACAGTCAGCAAAACCTTCCATTGGTGAAACTTAGGTTTAGGATGTTCATGTTGATCTAACCACTACAGAAAACGTCACCGGATGTCGTACAAAATCCTTTTCTCATCACATATCACAATCCGATCGAGGAAAGATTCTTTTTGTTGTCCAAAAGTTCTGACAACACCCCAAAACGATATCATTTTTGATTTTCTGTCAAATCGTGTGGAACCCATAATTTTACGAGTTAAACAAAATGTTATTGTTACAATTACAAACGTTTATTAGCAAAATATTATTAAAATATTTTCAAACTAAAAATAAATAATAAAAATAAATTTTAATAATAATCAATAATTAATTGGCATTAAAACGAACCGAATTTATTCACTCACCTAATGTTTATCTGATTTAAGGTAGCATAAAAAAGAAATAAAAAAAATTTGTTTCTTTGTTAGAGTAAAGTACCAAGTAATCATGCCAAGTAATAAAAATCAAAAATTCTTTATAATTGTGAGATTTTTATAAAAAAAAAGTTTTCGGATATTTATCTGTAGACAAATGAAAATTTAAAAATGAACTTTAAGATATAAGATGTAGATATCGTCATTAACCCCACAAAAACCTCAAAATGTGATTATCACTGCGATGATATCTAATGAACTGAACGAAAAGTTCACCACTACTGACTTGCTCTACTTTTGTAACTAATAATCATTCTAAGAACAAGGCTCAGTTTTTTTTTACCCGGTAAAGAACCAAATTAACCACAAAAATGTGATCATTACGTAAAGATATAAATAATAAAATTTGTTTAAATTGACAGATTTTCTCAAAATTATAAAATAGACCGATATAGCTCTTATAATATAACAACCGAAATTTTAGTAAACTTAATTTAATTCATCGTAATTAATTATATTAATTATTCATAAATTCACGAAACAATTCAGCCGAATGATGCGTTTGGCCATGTGATACTTTGAAATAAATCTGATAATTATTTTTGCAAATATAAATCCAACTTTTCTTCGAATTCTTTTTCCAGCAATTCTTGCTGCAATGTTATATTATCATAACATAATAAAATATAATAATCTTATTCCTAATACGTCTGTCGCGTCGGATATTATTAGACATGTTTCCTGTTGAAAAACATCATACGCTCTTTGATAGCAGATAATTACTTTTTTCTTTCATAAAATAAATCAGAAATCAATATGAACATTTTAACCCAGAAAATATAAACTTTTATTTATTACAATTATAAATTATAAAATATTTGCCAGCTTCATCTGAGGATGTGAATGATATCGTTTCCATGCATAAATTATTTATTATTTTTAACAAAATCTGATATTTACGTCCAATTGCGGAATTCTGTCTTTTTTGTTACTCCGAAAGAATTTTAAATCATTATCTTTTCATATTGCAACTGGGAGTCCGTCCACCTGTTGCAACATAGGACACTGTTTGAAACAAGGAGACTTGGCAAATAGTCGAAAAACAAAAAAAACTGGAAATAATATAAAATTAGTAATATTTATTGCAAATTACTGAATTATGAATTACGTATATTTGAAAACATGATTTCAACAATGTCGATATCCTGTTGTGGTACCTTTTATTTTTATATCATTCAGTAAAACAATAAAAATAAATATGTACATTATTAAGATGATTATGGAAAAGTGCACTCTTTTCTCTGATCTCAGTATTTCAATGTCAAAATCCATTTGGAAATGATACGAGGGCTTTTAATGATAATGAAGTAATATTGTTTTTAATTAAACTGCTCTTTGGAAAATATGTTTTTATATTACCAATACAAAAATTAAGGAATCTTTACTTGGCAAGAGAATCACTCACCAATAGAAGCCAGTGGAAAGGGATAATTGTTATAATATAAATTATTTATTATTATTATTATTATTATTATTATTATTACTATTATTATTATTATTAGAAAGAAAAATATGAATATCAATATATTTTATTATAATTTATAAATATCATTATTAAGTTAGAATAACTTATTATTATTAAAATAATTTAAATTTCAGTGCAACTCTCATTAAAATTTATAAAATTAATTATGCAAATAAAAAAATTTAAGGCAAAATCTAAAAAGTTATTTATATCTTCTTATACCGTTAACCCTCGATTTAATGACATCTCTAGGAACCATGCTTACATGTCATTACATCGAAAAATTTAATTTTTTTTAATTGAAATTTATTAACCAAAGTTGACCAATCAAATTTTAGAAATTAATATACTTAAACAATTTATTTGTCTTGAGTTATTTTTCTAGTGATTCAAATTTGAAACATTTTACTTTTCACAAGTGACGTTAAAATGAGAATAAAATAAAGAAAAAAATATTTTAGTTATGAAAAATTAAAGTCGCTAAATCGAGTCCACTTTTTTTTAAAATTTGATGATTTTTTTTCATTTAGATTTGTAATGTAATGTTGGCTTAACATACAAATATTTAGCTGTTAATTATTATTTGTTAAATAATGTTCTTCTAAGACTATTTAAATCAATAATTAATTTATATAAGATTAATAAAAAAAATTGAAAAATAATAATTATATTTCATTTATTTATTGATTTTATTTCCATATATTTATATACGAGGGTGTGTTGAAAATTTCGGTAAATAATAAATACGGCAAGACCATATTTTAACCTTTGCATATAAATTTTTTAAAACTAATATTCAGTCATCAAAATCCAAAAGTACATTAAAATAGGTAGTGCTGCTTAAGCAATATATTAATTTTAAGTGCCATATTTAAACAGTTTTTGAAAAATCCAGAAAGAAGAATACCAGCAGTAATTAAATATTTGAATATTAAGGAATTAAGTCCAATGGCAAACAAGAACGACCTTGATGCAACATAAAATGAAAATTCACCCAAGATTAAAAACTATTTACAAGTGGGTTTGCCGAATTTAAATGGGATGTTGTGAGCATTAAAAATGCTCCACGATCTGGTAGACCAAAAACACCAACCTCCGAAGAAATAGTTAAAAATGTCCAAGAAATCATGTTGACAGACCGTAGATTCGTACTTAAAGTTCCTTTTTATTTTAACTTCCAGATTGTAAATTTCTGATTTTTCTAAAAATATAGTGTGTGTGAGTTTGTATAATATGTAATTCATTTAAATATATTTAAAATATTTAATTTAAATATAATATATAATATAATGTAATATAATATGTTTAATATTTAACTTATTTCCCACCTAACCTAACATACATTAAGCAAAGAAACCCTTTCTAGAATCAAAACACCTGATAAAAATCAATAAATGACTAAAATCAGATCAATAATTTCTCATTGATCAAAATGAATTCATGGAAAATTGTTTGATTGACCATCAATGTCTGGGAACAGGAGTACACGGAATTCATTTTTAAAAAAATAACGATTTTTAAATTAAAAGTCCGATAAAATTAAAAAGTATTTTCATTTTAATTTAAAAATCTTTTTCGTCAGTTTTTGAAAAAAAGAAAATTGGGAAAAATCGTTTTCAAAAGGAAAAAGTTAATAAAATTTAATTTAATTTTAATTCAATTAAAATATACCATATTTCAAGATCTTTTACAGGTTCCATTAATTAAATTGTTTTAATAGTTCTATTGGTAGATATATAATTATAATAATTATTTTTATTATTACGATATACTTTTGTTAAAATTGTTTTTGGGAAAACAATATTAATTGAGATTTGGTGAAATCTCTTCCAGGATGGGAAAAATCGGCGAAACGGGAAATTAAAAACAACCAATATACAAAACCCGTTTCATGAGTTTTTATTTCCTTTTAATTACTTTCGTTTCGCCAAAACGTTGTTTCTTTCTTCATTTATCGATATATTTCGAAATAATTTCCTCAGAAAACAAATTTAAAAGAAATATTTATAATTAAAGGAAAACATAATTTTCAATTATTGTTTGAAAACCTTATTAATTGCTGTTGCCTTTTTAATTTTGCCTAATTATACTTAAAAATAGAGTTTGAAATACGAACTGCTTTGATCCTGTAACGTGTGGAGAGATTAAAATAAAAAAATCCAATTAAATTCCCAACTGCCTTATCAAAATTATAGTTCCAAACTTAGTTCTATTCAGATTTCATTTATGCACAGAGAAATATAAATAAAATTTAAATAGCAAATGGATAAGAGGAAAATTAAAATTTTAAATGTTTAATATTTATTTAAATATAAAAAATATATTTAAATATTTAATTTGTCGGTTTATAAGTTCAATCATTTTCATCCAGGAACAAGACCTCATCGATTAAAAAATTCTAAAACGGATTATTTCCGTTATTAATATATTATATATTATATATTATATATATTATTATTTTTATATATATTATATTAATATTATTTTGTTAATTATTATTATTTTATTAATATTAGTAGTTGTTGCAGTAGTATTACTTTTTATCATTATTAACTTTATTATTATTATTATTATTATTATTATTATTATTATTATCTTAAAATTAGTAATTAAAAAATTCCCATTTAATGGTAATAAAAGAAATGTTCTTTTAAAAAAAATATTGAATATATTTTCAAAAATAAATTATTATTTTTTCAATTATAACTGATAATATTAAATTTTTTATGATGAAGAATTAATTTTGTCTTTGTTTTTGAATGTTCTACTGTCTAGACATGTAAAAAATTATTTTTAAAAAATTGAAAACAGACGGATGTGTTTATAAATAATAATTCTCAAATTTAGAATTCTTTCAATTTTAATTTCTTGCGCAGTTCTGAAATTAATCAGAATAAATTTCACGATTTTGTGTCTCCTCCATCTCTAATATGACTATCTGAATTGACGCGATTATTATTACCCCTATGTCGGCTTGCTCAAATACATCTGGCACTTGAGATCTTCAATCTAGTTATATTTACTCAAATATATTTTTATAACTGTTTGGTAGGAAATTTTATTAATCGATATTCAAATCAACATTACACTGTATACATTATTTTTATAAAATCTGTTTCTCCAAGAATGACAGTGTAGAAGAAATATTTTCTCATGAAAAAAAGTTTACTAAAGAATATTTTTACAATGCACAAAAGAGAAGAATGTAAGAATAATAATTTTAAAGAACATTAAAAACCAAAATGTTCATCAAATTTGCTGATATTGATGAAGTTCTAAGGGTATAATATATATTTAGATAAAAAGATGTTTTCAGTTACATAGAAAACAATTAATTACATTCAAAAAAGGTAACATTTTATGAAAGTTGATTTTTTTCTTTTAATAACCTTTTAGATTTTGTTTTCAATTTTGATCGAACTCATCAAAACAATTCTCTTTTTCTTTAAGTTACAGATATCCTGACAGCACATTTTTTGATTTGTTTTAAATTACCCTAATTTTTAATTTTAAATGATAAATTAAATTATATTTTAGAATATTTACTATAAGAATCGCAAAAAAACTTTAATATCGTATTATATCTCAATACTTCATCTTAACACAAAATGCCAATAATTTAATATCGGTATTTTATTTGAGAAAAGGTTTCTAATAGAGGAAAGACGGTATATTCACAATAAAAAATCTTTAAAATCAAACTCAGAAAATTAAAAATGGAGTAAAGATTATCAAATTTTTTATATAAATGAGAAATAATGAAAAGAATAAAAAATGAAAACACTCACCACCTAAGAGAAAATCTGGATCAATTGTCGAAAGCACTCCTAACAAAAAACAGGACTGTTTTCAATAGTTGTATAATTTATTATTTTTAAAACAACAAGCTTTAATAATTTGATATTTAAGAATTTTTTACCCAATTTATTAAATTTCTGTTTACCAGAAATAATGAGGAGAAAACATTCCAAATGTAATGATATATTTGTATGGTGATGTCGTAATAAAATCTGTAAATCTTCAAAAAGTCTATCCATTAAAAAAATCAATTTTTGAAAAATCAAAAATAATATTAACGCAATGGTTTCACACTTATGGACAAAACATATTAATGTGGTTATTGCTAGCCATCTAACATGTATTGGAGAAATGGGTACTATTGACATTTTCTAATTTTTCGTGAAATATGTAGTGATTATTTTGGGAATCCTATAAAATTATGTTTTGAACAGTTAATGAAAAAAAAAGTTGTTTTTCACATAATTTGAAGCCTCATAAAAATAAAGCTCCTTAGGCGCCCGCCTGGGTCTTGGCATAATTTAGCAAAATAAAAATACTTCAGAAATCGGCTTTTTAAAAAATTTTTAAGTAACGAAATGCAGAAACTTTATTAGCAGTAATTAACAAAATAGTAATTCCAGTTACCACAATAAATAGTTATGAATGGAAAGCCTATTATAAAATTCAAGAAATGAAATATGACCATTAAAAGATATTCCACAAATATTATTTCCGTGATTCTTTGTCAAAGATACATACTAATGGTATTGGCTCATATTGAATTAAATGTAAAGATATTCTTAAATCAATGAGAGGATGCAAACGAATCATGCTGCAATCATAATTACAGATGAATATGTTGAGTGATCAGTTTTATGATGATGTCTTTAATAATTTTTGTTCACATTTTTCCAATAAATTTATTTAAAATTATTTATTATTGTAATTTCTAAATACGGATTTATTATAGTTGAAAAAAATTTTATATATTAACCAAAATAAATAATTACTTTAATTATCAAATTAGTTAATCTTTTTTAAAATTAATAAAATAAATAATTTAAATTATTATCATACAGAAATACATGTCAGTTAAGGTTTATACAAACATTTTATTTTTGAAAAATAAACCAGACAATTATAGAAAGAATTTGTTATCTTAATTCAAAATTAATATTTAACTAATACATCTATTAAAAGTCAATTGAAATTTTTGAAGCTTTTATATTAAATTATTATTATTATTATTATTAATATTGAAATTTAACATAATTTTGTATTTATTTATTTTAAAATCTTGGGATAAAGATAATTTTAATTTAAATTATTAGTTTTGAAAGTGAATTAATTTTAAGTTATTTTAGTTCTAAAAAGCTAATAACAGTACTATTTTTAAAAATAATTTTAAAATATAAATATTATAATTTTAAAAGTTTGAGGTTAATATTTAAAATGTTATATAAATCTTAGAATAATAATATCATTGTTAGATTAACCTTATCATTATAAATTTCATTTTTAATTTATTGGAAAATTTTAAAATACCTATGTAAGGTTTGTTTAAATATTGAATATTTTACATCACATTTTTTCACAATTTAAATAAATTATAATTGCAATATAAAATTTTAATTTTCGATGAACGATACTGATTCTGTCAATTCATTTGCATCATGGGCCAGTGACTTAACAACATGCGAGCCGCTTGAAAAAGCGTTGTCTAACTTCCAAGGAAATTCGAAATTTCAGAGACGAGTATCAGAAATAGTATTATCTCTTAAAAATGCTATTATAAAAAATGGTGGTACCGAAACAGCAGTTGAATTTTATGCTGCACTAATTAGCTTTCTGAAAAATACTGAGGTTGATACCGAAACCATGGAAGCGTCCTCTTTTATTCTAAATAACTTAATTCGAAGAGAGTAAGTAATGTCAAAAAGAAAATAAACAATATTTGAATATATTTTCAGTATCTCTGTGGCTGTTATTAGGCACACAACAAGTGATGTAGCGAAAATAGTTTTGAATTTATTTTCCAGTTCATTTTGTAAAAATGAAAACGTTATTAAATCAGTGAGCTTTCTATATTTTAAAATTTTACTTAAGTTTGTCATAGGCCTTATATTTGTTAAGCAAATTATTATCATGTCAATCAGAAGACGCGTGGAATCTAGACAACACCACTCACATGTATCGAACTCTGTTTTCTTTCGTTACCGATTCACGGACATCAGTTAATAAGGCGGCACGAAAAGCAATTCTTTCGATATTTCAGTCAAAAACCAAAACTTTTGGATTATTGTCCAAAAAGCACCCTTTGAACCGAGAGACGATATTGGTCATCAGTAATTTGATGAAGACCCAAAAGTAAGATTTTTTTCCAAACTTTGTTCTCTAACGACATCTTTTCATTGAAGCAACATCAACAAAAAGAATGAAAGTGTTATGAAGATCAAACCGTCTCAGGAAGATGAACGGCTGTCGTTTTCACTTACAATGATTTCGATGCTGCTCAAATCGAAACTGTTCAACACTGAATGTATAGTTATATATCTTGAAACTTTGATACAGTGTCTGTTATCTTTTCAAATTGTTCCGGTTAGTTTTTGCAAACCTACTCGTTTCTGTATTTTGTTATCGATTTTTTTTCTCTAGATCCAATGTCAGATTCTCAATATTTTGTCTGAGCTCTTTGTCGAGCGTGCACTGTTTCCAGAACAAGTAGCCCGATCAATCACGTCTCTTTTTACTTATCTACACTCATGTTCTGCCAAAACAACGTCCGTTGGAACGAGTGCTAACACAACAACGCCTATTCCACCGACGGCCATTGGTCAATTATGGTTAAACACAGTTCTAATGGGTTTTGAGTCGTTACTGTTGAATGACCAAAAAACGTTTATTGATTCCCAATTTGGTCAAACATTGTCCTGCCGAAACGTGGCCTTGACACATGCGACAAATCTCATAAAGTTTTGTAGTGATTGGCTCATGTCTGGTGACGAAGACATTACCAAATCATCATCATTGATCCTATCAAAGTTATGCTCCGGTGCCTTAGTTACTAGTGAATTTAATAACGCTTATCTGGATCCAGATCAACACGATGATTCTGATCAATGGTTATCAAAATGGTCTGAAATCATGTGCCGGATGATGTTGATTGTAGGTTACAATAACCCGACACCATGGACCAGAATAATCGAAAACTTGGTGTACCTCGTGGTTAGATCAAAGGGAAAGTGTGATAAGTTTGTATCGGTTATCGCTGAAATAGTTCCGAGCGTCGCAGAATTGAGAGACTCATACGAAAGCTGCCAAAGTGATGAAGTTAGTGCACAGGAGTTAATTGGATCAATGATGAAAAATGGATCCAAGGGTATTAGAAGCGTTCTCAACGATTCAGAGAAAAAACTGAAAACAACTATTGAATCATTCTTGGGTCAAATCATCACCGTTTACGGATACAATCGATTGAGCTCGATTTTGGGATCATTGGCCGATTTGATAATGAACGCTGAAGATAGTGACGGTCATTATGCTCCAAACTGGATTAAATTTTCGAAACGAACCTGGATTGTCCCTTTGATTAAAGAATACACACAGTGTACGTCATTGGACAATTTCCGATTACTGATTTTACCTTGTATTCAACAATTGACGAAAAAAATGGATAAATTAGCCGATGGAAAAAAAATAGAGAATATGGACGTGGATCAAAACACCGTTACCATGGAGAATTCCTCAAAGCTGTCCCCGTCATTGGCAGAAATCACACTCGGAACGCTAAGATACCAATTGTGGTCCTGCTTGCCATCATTTGCCAAATCAATAGTTTCCGGTGGCATTGAAGAAGTGTCCAAAAACATGTTCCAGATTCACCAAGAACCAATACCGTTTCCATCCGACGCTACCAGTGTGTTTGTTCCAAGACGAACATTGTGGGAATTGATTGTGTTGGAAATGTTGAATCCAAATACCGATGAAGAACGACAGAGCTCAAACTTGGAAATAATCGCTATGACAACGATCAGGAATATTGTCAAGACTGCACAAGACAAAGCTGAAATGAAAGCCGTATTGACATCGAGATTATTTTTTCCGAAAATCCTCCAGAACCTGTTTTCACTTTACATGAAACGCGACCAATCGATGCAGCTGAACATCAAATCGACACTGGCTGTTTATTTGCCTCTTTTTGAGCCGGAAACGTTTGAGCAGAATTGTCGATTTCTAATGAACAAGAAATTGGCTCAGATGAACATCACTGACCCGACTGGAGACGATTTGTGTTGTTTGGATTTATTGATTATTCTCGGTCCTCATCTATCCATAAAAACCATGGAGACTGCCACGGATTTTGTGTGCAAATATTTGTCTGACGAACAAGCTGTCAGCAATTTGATTCAGAAGCGTGCATATCGTTACCTGGAGATCGTTACGGCATCGAACACTGTTACAAGTAACGAATTTTCAAAATTACACTTAGAAACAATTCTGGAAAGTCTTCAAACTCGCTGGAAGAAAGTAAAAACTGATTCGTGGAAATGTCGAATGAAAACTATGTACAATCTGTTCAAATTGCTGTCAGGACATGAGCAATGTGCCACTTTTCTCAATGGGTTTCTGTCGGAAATCGTTATGTGCCTAAATTTGACTAATCGAAAAACGCGGGCAGTAGCTGGTTTGTTGTTGATCGAAGCCATTATTTCGTGTAGTGAGGACAATGATTTGGAATCAATGTCGGAATCGCTTGATAAGATGTTGCAGAAAATTATTGGGGCAATTGGAACCAAAGTCGAAGACAATTCTGCTCAGGCCACCCAATACAAATCAGCATTGGCTAAAGCTCTCGGGCTGATTTTGAGCGAAAACCGAATGGCCCGTTGTGTGTCTAGGAAGCATATCGTCGATACGGTGACTGTTGTCAGGAACATATTTGAGAGTTACAATGACCAGGATAACGACCGACACTTGTTGTATTGTGCTATTGATATTTTGAAATTTTTATTGAAGAAAAAGACAGCTAATTTTCACAATATTTACCTAGTCGATGTGGGGCAGTGTCTCGGTGCTCTTAGCAATGATGTTCGTAAGAAGGTAAGACAACCAATGAAGAAAATTTTGAAAAACATGCTAAAATTGTGGGAATACGAAACGATTAAAAAATGTATTCCTGAAGAATTAGTTCCCGTTTTGAGAAATATTCACAAATCCATGAATAGAACAAAACGACAGAAAAATAAGGATGATGAAAAGGGTGATGGGGAATCTTTTGCTACAAGTTGGGGTGGTTTAAGCGACACAGCCAGTCAGAAAACCATGAAAAATCCTCACATTAAAAAGTTTTTCATTATGATAATTTTATTTTGTTTATATTGATATTTTTCTTTAGTATTGCTGAATTATTGTCAGATACAGACTCGGAAGATGAAGATCTAAAAACGACTTTCACCACAAAGACAACGGACACTAAAAAATCGAAGATGTCTCGTGCCAGTGAATTGAGAAAACAAAGAAAACGTAAAATCGATAGTGCCAATGCAACTTTGCGATTGGAAGAGAAATTGGACGATATTGTTGATTTAAGTGATCCAACCAGCTTGGTTCGTCATTTGAGAATTTCCGATGACAAACAGAAATCGTCGAAGAATGACAAGACAGTTTCTGTGGATAAGAAAGATGTCAAAGGTGTCGATAAAAGAGGATTTCATTTTGAGAATGGCAGGCTGATTATTGGTAAGGCTGAAACACAAAACTCAATATCAAAACTGAGTGGTAATGCTGATGACGAGGACAGTGATGAAGAAAACAACGACGGTAAATCAGAACGGGAGAGATTCCAACCGGCAAAGAAGAGGATTAAGAAAGAAAAACTTCCTGGAAGTGAGTACAAGGCGAAAAAGAAGGGAGTTTTTGGAGACATGAAAAGGAAAGGTAGACCGGATCCTTATGCATATATTCCATTGAATAGTGCCGAACAATGTCACAATATTATGAAGAAGCACGAGAAAGAAATAAAGAAGATGCAAAAAGCGGCTAGAAGTGTTTCAAAATTGAGAAAAAAGAGAAATTAATTTGATGAAATAAATATCGTGTTTTATTATATTTGTTTCAATCATTTTTCAGTTGATAAAAATATTGTTTATTAATCGTTAACTTTTTTGTAAAATATTGGTTATTTTAGTGATGTTTGAAAAATTACAATTTGTTATTGTTTATAACTGAACCTAACATAATGATAATAAAACATTTTTTAATCTTATATGCATGAAGTTGACATTCCCAGATAAAGTTATTGGTCAACAACTAAATTTATATATAAGTAAAAGGCGTTAGAATATTCGATGTACTGCCCACAAATTCAGTTCAGTTTTTAAGAATTAAACTTGTAATATTCAATAATTGTTGGTAATACTACCAAGTTGAAATCGATTTATTTATTGTGTGCGTGTTTAATTTTTACCATTGTTTTTAATTTAGTAGTTCTTAAAACAAACACATGCACTCGTTTTCTGTGGTGATTGGTTTAACCTATCAACATAAAATCATTTTTCTCTAATATTTAAAAGCAATAAATTTGTTAAGTTCCTAAAAATGACTGATTTTAAGTTAAGAATATCGATATTAGGATTTTAGGTTACTCAACAAAACTTATGCTATCAGAAGGATGAACACTAATTTATGAACATAATAATTTATAATTTATTTTATGAACACTAATTCGGAACTTTATAAAAAAAGAGGACAAATCGATTTATAAAAAATATTTTTATTTGTAAAAATTTGGTTTGACAATCAAAGTTAAATGAGAAATTCTAAATCCTGTAATTCTAAGCTATCCTATAAGCTGTGGAAAGGCCCTGAGGTGATTTACCAACCCTAACTGCTGTGTAAATTACAAACAAAAAGAGAAATAGAGAAAATGTGAAAACAAAGAGAAAGGTAATCCTACTTAACATTGAAAATGATATTTTAATGAACCTGTGAAAACTGTAGCAGTTTACCAGATATTATAATAATAAATGATAAAATGTTAACAATTTTCAAAATAATAATTAAAATATTTAGTTGGTCAAAAATCATAAATAGATGTCTGCGTCTTTTTCTGTGTTTTCTACGAATAGCCAAATGTTTTAATTGAGTAATTTTAAATTTACCTTATTAAAAATTTTTATTTTTAACCTTTAATTCTTTCCTAATTTAATTTATTTTTATTAAATTACTTTTTTTTTAGATTTCTGTCATATTTATTTTTTATATTTAGAAATCTAGGTTTTTCTAAATTTATTTTTTATATTTTTCTTTATTGACCTAATATAATTATTTATCAGTATTAATAATAATAAAAACAAAAATATTAATAATTATTAGGGTTTTAAATTCTTTATTTTTATTTTTTAGGATTTCTCATTTCTTACATGTTAAAATAAATCAAACTAAAATAATTTTTTATATCAATAAAAATTGTCACACTTAAAATTAAATCAAATTGTCAGTTTTTCTTGAGTCTCCACAAATATAAAATTACTCAAGGCAGATAATATACTCTTGAGTTATTCTTAACCACCAAAAAGAATTTTAATTTGATAAAAATGAAAATTAAATTTTTTTAAACTTATAAAATAGTGAAATTTCAAAAATTGCTAAAAAAAAATAACCTAATTTTATTAATCATTATCAAATTTTTTCTGGAATTTATGTATTTAAGAAAAAAATTGATCCATAAGTCAACCTTGACATATGGTCAACTTTGCTGCTTGAAGGCTTTATAAAGCCCAAGAATTCTAATTCAGCAAGTGCCCTGTGAAACCGACACCTGCAAATACACAAAATCAATAAATTTCAGAAAAATCAAAATAAGCCCAACTGAACCATTAAGGATGGAAGTGAATCATCAGAAGTTTTATTCTCAACAATCTGATCAAAAGCCTGAATTAATGAAAGGAAATTATCGTTAAATCGTCAATAACTGTTATTAATTAAAAATTCGAAACTCCTTACAAAGTAATAATAAAAAAAATGAAAATGATAATTAATAAAATATAAAATAATACTTATTGATTAACAAAATAATTTCTCAATAATAGTTTGTACCCAGTCTAAAATAAGATGCAAAATGTAGGAAATACCTGTAGCCAATCAAACATGTTTATCAGTCTGGAATGTTCCAAGTGAAGCTTGTACGCGACACAAATATCTGGCATTGACGAATTGATGGAACCCGAAACATTCAAACGAAGACCTTCATTCTGGATTTATCGAAACACAAAATAGATAAACCGGTCTCACTCTATTCCGGAAAAAATTACCTTTATATAAACAAAAGGGTCGCTCAATGCCCTGTTCAAAGTTCCCTTGACAGATGGATTGATGACGTCTTTGATCATGCCGAGATTATTGATGAGCACCGCACGACAATCGATTGTCATTTTCGAATGGTGAGGCAGATTGACAGCCAACCAATTGTGAAGCCATTGACAAAAATCAATCAAATATGGTTTCTTTTTCTTTTCATTGTTCAGCTTCAGCAATTGCTTAATAAGACACCGATTAATGAAATTGTCGATCAACACGAAACAGTACTTCATTCAAAGTCTTTCTGTCCCTGGATAAAGTGGGAATCTTGAAATCCAAAGTTGTTGATGATTTCACAGATGAGGCATCTTTTAATTCGTTTACCAGTCTCGTCGAACACTCGATGAATCCCGTTAGGATGGGAAGATTTTCCTTGTGAATTTCAAGATCGCCATTGGCCGTTTTCACTAATTCAATTATCTCATCAGGAGAAAGTGATCTAACAAATGGTACAAAGAAATTATGAGATAAAAATAAATATTTAAGAAAATCGTCAAAAATACCAAACCAAAAAATCAATAATAATATTGATGTACCTATTCAAAATAATGAATATTTAAAATTTATAAATTTGAAAATCAATAAGTATTTTAAAAACCTTTATTTGACAAGACAAGCGAAATATAGCACATAATCAGTAATTATATAATAATAATAATATATGCCTTTTAAAGTGATATTTTTTAAAAAATCAATTAAAAAAATTTATCGAAAATGAAAATCAATATACTTAAGTAATTCCAGATTTGAGATTAAGTGATCGGAATTTGCTAATCCAGATTTCAAATGAACTGACAGAACTTGGTGAAACTAGATAAATCAATCAAATTAATTAAAATTGTCAATGGTCTTCTACTTTACCTTGGTTCCAAGTTTGGTTTCAGGGAATACTCCGAACAGGTTCAGGAGCCAATTGGCAATAACTACAAACAATTGCTGGGTTCGACTACTTAAAAGCATCGCTGAACTGGACGAGCACAATTGGACCATTGTAACATCGTTTCCAGCGCAAAGTCGATTTTCCAATTTTGGCTCCCGATTATCCCACAAATATTCTAGAAAATCCGGTGACCAATAAATGTGTTCATGTAGACAAAGCTGTATGGAAAGGTAAACGATATTTTATTGCGCCAAACACCACAAATGACCTGGTAGCGGAACATGAAATTGCAAATTGAATAATCCAGTGATAGAAAAATTTCGTGGACAAGATAATTGTATAGAGACGAAGTCAATTGGAACGGAAATCCCCGGGTCATCAGTCGAACGAGAAATAGGTTCAAAAGGTCTGACGAGCTGGGAAAATGGAAATAGTGTTTAGTTATCAAAGAAAGGCATCTCTTGTTGAAAACAGCGTTGAAATTTTGAACTGTAGACGAAACTCCAACTAGCAGAACGAAAGGAATTTCTGAATGCCTTACACTGAACCAAAAAAACAATATCAAATTAGCCAATCAGTGTCTACCAATCAGAAGCTTGTAGATTACCTTGTTATTTCAATCAAGTTTTGCAATATTTCCACATCAAACAATTCCACGTCTTCTAAAACCAAGACGATCTGGTGCAAAAAATTCCCACTCTTCTAAATATTTATTATTTTTCAGCTTCTAAAGAATAACCAATAAATACGTTATTTGAAAGCCACCATTTATCCAATGCCTTAAACGTATATCGCAAGGAATTTGGAAGCTTCATATCGACCTATTTATTAAATTGTTTGCTTATAACTGTAGTTTAAAACTTGCTTACCAAATCACTATTAGGAATAACCGATTGGATAATTGATTCCAATATCTTTTTCATTGACGAACAATTTCTCGATTTAAGCCTAACAATCTTTTGTTTATAAGGTGAAAAATCAGTAACTGTCTCGGACAATGATTTGAAAATCATCTCGTGATCAGTGGTATTGACTCCAAGCATCATTATTCCTACAGGCATAATTTTTTGATTTTCATTATGCTCATGTTCTTTACACCAGGTTTCATAAGCCTCGTTGAGGAAAGATAAGATTTGGTTAATAAGCTTTTCATTTTGATTTGCAAAAATATTCTGTATTTTAATACATGTCAAAAGTGAATATTTACATTAAATCTTAACCTCTTTTATAAGATTAAATTCATTAAAAACAATATTGTAAATTTTGTTCCTCAGATATTGATCATCTTTTGATGGGTCTGTAAATGATATATGAAATAATAGTTAAAGTAATTAATTATTACGGGATTTTACTTCTTTATTTTGATGATAAACTTTAATTTCCTAATTAATAATAAATTTAATTAAATATTTAAATTAAGATTCATGTTCAATTCATATAAGCCAAAAAGATTTATGAAAGTATGAAAATCAATAAAATATTTGAATTTTAAAATACTATCTACTAAATAATCAAATGTAAAACATAATAACCATTGTAATTTAAATTAAAATAAGATTGTAATAAGTTTCAAATATTTATGAATTAAAACAAATACATTGCTAAATAACAAATTGTTTTCAAATTTTCAAACCCAATACATAATTTAATAAAAATTATCAATTAAAATAGCATTTAACATGTTTGTTTGGGATTTACTAAGATCCACATATTTATGTGTTGAAAAAGTGAAAATAACCAAAAGGAAAATATTCATAATGATGTTTTATAATCTTTTCATTTAAAAAGTTTTAGGTTTAAATTATAAAGTTATTATTTACTATTGTGAATTTGAATTTTCTTTTAATTGACTTAAATTAATAAATTATTTTAGTTTTCGTTTATTTTTATTACTAAAGTTTAACTTTTTTAATAAAATCATTTAAAATAATATTATAGAGGCACCACCTCAGAATTGTTGTTATTGAACCGGCAGCCCTAAGTTGGCTGTGAAGTGGTGGCTGAGCCGATGTCACAGAACGTCTCTTCGAAACTATTGGTCTTTATAGTAAGGCATGTTCAGAATCAAAACTGTATGCGCTCACATTCTGTCGAAGTTTGACGGGATTTTTGGGCATTTAATTTATTTTTATGATTCGTGCTTCGTATTAGTACGAATCATAATATCGAAATTACTTGCGGTCTACGATTCCTTAGCTTCTCTTGATTTTGTATGTATAACTTGATTATAAATATTTGACTTGAGTGTTATTTTAAATCATCGAATATTATCCGAAAACACATTATATATATCATGTCAAGATACATCAAATTTTTATGCTAAATGCTAAGGAAAAATCCGAAACAACAATTTTATTCTTTTTACATTTGTTCAGTCTAACTGTTTGAAATTGCCCATTGAGAAACTACAAATAAAAGATTACTAACTTTTAAAATCCATCTAGTATCACTTACAGTTTCAATCTATTCGATATATTTTAAAACCACAAGAATTAATCAATGTTTTAATGTTTGGTAAAATATTAACCAATTTTTGTGCTCATTTATTAATTTTGTATCCTACGCAGAAGTAATGTGTATATATTTTTAATTTTATTTTTAAATAATGACAAAAATATTTTAATATGTAGAAAATTTGATCAACTCATAAAAACATGATTGATTTCACAATTCAAATATATTTGTTTATCCATTGACTGTTCTCAATAACAAAAAATCCTGAAAATTCAATATGATAAAAGTGAATGCAAAAAACACTTAAGGTCACCTGGGTCTAAAATAGTCTCTGTTGACTCTTTACAAATTATTCATTCACAAGCATAATTTAAGATCTTGTTTTAAACAAACATTGCTGTAATTACTCTTCTACTCAACCGAATATCAATAATTTCTTCATCTTCCTCACCTTTCCATTAACATAATGGAAAATTGAGAGCTTCCCAAATAAACAAACATAAACCAATTCTGAGCACAATTAATTAAGTCAAAGAGATCAAAAAATGTTCGCAGTGAAAAAATTTTATATTATAAATCCTTTTTCAGATTCCTTTTTTCATATTACATGCACTTAACTGTATTTCAAGAGTTTCAACATATCAGAGTGAGTAATAAGAAATTTCGATTTTGCAATATGTATTAACAAAACATGAACCAAACCAAACACTATCTTAATACATACAATAATCACTATTCATATGAGTGATGTTTCGCCATCTTACAGTCAAAGAACGAATCACTTTGTTGAAAAATTCAGGCTCCTGTAATTCAAAAAATGTCTTGACTCAAATTTCAATGTCCTCTGTATTTAAATTTTTTTTCCCATTCAGATAATGTTGCATTGACCTGAGCAAGTGGTGGTCCATTGGGCCCAGACCAGGGATGTATGATGGATGAGGAAGAACCTCCCAATCTACTTCCTATAATTTCAACTGCATCAATTTTGCTACATGCGCTCGAGTATTATCATGTAACAATTTAGTCTTTACGGTATCTATTCCTTGTCGACGAAGAGCCTGGTCTACACAGCTTAATTGTGAGTAATAACGTTCTGCAGTTATTTTTTCACCTCGATTGAGCAATTCAACATACACCAGACCGTGTATACTCCACTAGACACAAAAAAGTACCTTATTAAATTTATTTTGAACTTTTGGGGTTAGTACCGCCTGATTACATTTGCCCATTCATTGAAATATTTTATGTAGATTGTCATATTGAATCTACGTTTTATCTGATTTTAAAATTGAATCAAAGAATCCCCTTTTTTAGACCTTGAAAGAAATGAAGAACAGAGAAAAATAGGACTGTTTTTGTTGTTCTCTAACAAATCATGGGAAATCCATTTTCAATGTCTACATGTTTTCCCAAGGCAATCTAGGTTATTACAAATTGTCTTCGGAGAACAATGGAATTTATAGGCAAGTTCTCGGGTGGATTGGTGAGGATCTGACTCAGTGCTTTCTTTCAACAAGTCCAAATTCATAGTCAAATGTCGATGTCCATGTTCTGAATCCTTCAGACTCTTATCTCCATCTCTAAATCTCATAAATTAATTTTGACATTTACGTTTTGATATCACATTATAACAAAAAGATTTGAAAAACTTTCTGAGCGATTCAGGCGCAGTTTCACCAAATTTGAATTGAAATAAAAGAGCGGCACGAAAAAATATTTCTGATCAATCATAGTAAATTCAAATCTTTCTGCAATATTTAAATATTATTAAAAAAAGTTGTGCTAAATACATATCTTACTTAAGTAACGAAATACAAATTTCACGCTGTATATGTTGTGCAATCTAATATTAAATTGCCAAGAAATGATAATAAAAATAAAATTAACCAAATTTGCTTATAAAATTGTGGCTGAAGTTTGCGTCGTGCCTTTGACTACGGATGATCGTGTTTAAATACCTTTAATTAGACTTGTTGCTCTTGAAATTTAACGATGAATGCGTCAGCTTATGTTTATAGTAGAAAAGCTGTCTATCTCGTTTGAAAATTGTTGATATTTACTGACCTTAAAATTTTTCTTGCATCTGATGAACTTAGTTTTTTTGTCTTAGTCAGTCTTATGCTGACCTTAAATTTATTCAGATTTAGGTTCATGGTATTTTTAAAATTGTTATTTCCCTTTTTTAATTTTTACCTAATTTTATTCCTTTTTTAAATTACTTTTTACCTTAAATTCTATTTTTAGTAAGTCAGTTTTACCATTTTTAAATTATATATATATATATTTTTTTAAAATAATTTAATTGATAATAATAATATTTATAATGATTAAGATCAGCATGCGGCCCAAAATTTTATTAATGCGGCCCATTTCAGAAAATACAAAAAACTTTTTTTAAATATAATTAAATATTAAATAATAATTGAAATTTTAAAAATTTTATTTATTAATTTTAGACTCTAAAAATTTTTAA
>JBBMKC010200596.1:0-14120 GCA_037834085.1 Bipalium vagum | reverse complement strand
AAAAGTTAATATACTTATAATATTTCTATGTAAAGAAAATTTGTAAAAAACGCGAGTTATTATGACTCACCCTAATAAATAAATAATTAATTTACGACGGCGACATTCCTGTACAGTGTACACAATAATTGATTTTTTATATTATTTCAATTTTTACTTATATTTCAATTAAATCTAATTTTAAATGACCAAAAAATGGATAAATCTAATAATTGTGTCTTATAGAATTAAACAGAGAAATAAATGTATCATGAGGAAATAATGGCTAACAACACATGCGACCCCGGCAACGGTGCTAATTGAAAAGCTCAAAAATCATTTTATTGGACATTATATTATTATTTTCTTTAATAAAATTTTATTAGAATTAAGGATAAATATTATTTTTAATCTTAACATAATTTTTGGACAATGTAAAATAATTTTGAGAATAATTAGGAATAATCATTAAATTAAATGTAATTTAATTAATTTTTAAAATATTTTTCATGTGAGAATTTATATTAAAATTTTAATATATTTTCTCAGATGGAATTTATTTGCTTTATAAGTGTGTTATGTAGTTAATGTGCCGAAATGGAGATTTTATCAACAAATCTTCACATTTTTAATTTGTTTTACTGTATATATTATTGATAAAAATTATTTGAGCGATTCGGTGGAGTGATTCCTGAAATGAATTTCCAAAATAATATTGTCAAAAAAATATTATTCCAGACGACTGCGAGAACAAAACAATAGACACTATTCTTTGGTCTTGTTTGGTTATCGAAAACAGACAATTTTCTTAAAACAGAAAAGAAAATATTTTACAATTATATTCTTTATCTGAAATAAACTTAATCATAAAATTATTTATTTTTTTGTAAATTATTATTGATAATGTTTTTGTGCAAAGCATGATTGGTAAATGATAGTTACTTCCACAAGAATCGACAAATGAATTATTATTATAATTTTTTACCATAAAGAAGTGAATTTATAATAAAAAGAAAATCCAGAAAATTTGTATCATATAACTATATACATGAAAAATGCTAATATTAATCAATGGTGAGTATCATCAACACCCGCTCTATTAGAAGCAATGATCTTATCACAATTCCAGAGTTCATATTGAATGAGAAGTTTGTGTGTGTTTCTTGGTAGACCAAAAATTAGCTTGTAAATTGATACAAAATTGATTTGGTACGTTAAACGTAGATTTTTGGCATTGTTTATTCAGGGAATTGAGGAATCCAAGGTCATTGGTTTCTAAATCAGGAAATTGGGCCGGCTGATTCATAACAATGATTGCTGGATTAAGGTTGTCACCAAAATCATTTCATTTTTCATTAATGTTGACCAACAAACTTTCAAAGTAGTAATACAAATTTTTGATTCTCCGAAAGATTTGATTTTTCTAAATTCAAAAGATTACCAATATTTATTTTTATATAATTATATTAGTTGAACTGAAAAATATTGATAAAAAATGTTAAACATGAGAAATCATATTTAAATATATAATCCTTATCGTTTTTATATTTTTGAAAGAAAAATCATTATTAGAAAATAAATTCATTTCTCCTCTATACGAAATACTGGACTGGCCGGAACAAAAGGAACTTAATTGTCCAATTTCTAGGTTACATGAAAGAAAAAATAAAAGCTCTATTCATTTTTTATTCTATGAAATATATTTCTTTAAATTAACCTTATTACGACACAGAATATCTCTTTTCTATTTAAATTTATCACACATCCTAATCCTCGATAACAGCAATTACCAGATTTATTTATTTATATATTTGTTTGTGCTATCCAAATTATTCAGTGAGATTTTATTAATTTAATATACTTTTTTAAGGAAATAATCATACAATTATTAAAAATTAAAAATAATAAATAAATGAAAATAATAATCAATAAAACTAATCAATAAAGTGATACTAATTAGATATAATTAATAGTGTAAATTTTTTCAAATATTCTTAATAAAATTAATATTATTTTAATATTTTCTTCTGTATCTGCAGGTCTGTAGCAACAGAGCAGGTAAATAAAACCACAGCACTTTGTAAATATTCTTCCAACGACAATTTATCGATTTAACTTATTATTAGTGGGCTTTGAAATGAAAATGCAGAAACAATTTAGGAAAAATTTACTAATTTTCGATAATTGTCCAAGTTATAAAATTGCCCACTCAATTAAATTTATTGAAATTCATCTTCTCCCTAAAAACTCAACAACGAGACTTCAACAACCTTTTCCCGGAATCACGTAAAGTTTTAATGCAAAATATTATCGTCTTCTATCATATATTGTCAAACAATATCACCGATAAAACACGATGGTAATATCTTTCTCAATTGGCAATGACAAATTGTTGGTCGAATACAGGATTGGTGAAATCCAACCATATTATTTCAAGAAACGATGGATAGTGATAACCGTGTTGAATTAATACAGACATTAGATATTATCTATCCAATTAAACAATACGAAATTATTGAATTAGATTTAAAAAGACAAGATAATTTTTTTATCTTAGTTTAAGTTTATTGGGGAAAAGAAGTTACAATAGTATTACAATAGTTACAAAGAAGTATAATAATGATAATGGTGAACAAATAGAAACTAATGAAGACAATAATAAAATAATTATTTCAAAATTAGACTTGGAAGGAGCATTGAATTATTTTCAAGAATTAAAATGATACTTGGGAAGTTAGGATAATCTTACAAGTGGTGATATCATTTCCCTAATGAATATTGAACAAAATCAAAATATTCAAACGCTAAGAAGAAAGCAGAAGACAATTATGGATTACTTTTCGAAAAATTGTATTATAAATACATAATATGGGTTAAAAATACACATTATTTATCAGGTATTTTTTATTTTATTTCCCTATTTATTTTATTTATTATTTATTTCTCTCTTATTTTTTCAAATTTTTGCTAGATTCCTTATTGTGAAAAATATTAGAGCGTAGACTGTATTAATATTCATAAAATAACATATTTATAAGTATGTTTAAAACTAGATTTTCATTAAATTTATGAATATTCAACGAATAACAAAAATGAAAATTATATTTATTAAGATTTTTATAAATGACCAAAAATTATTAAAAATAAAACGTTTTTATTAATAAAAGTTAAAATAAATTGATTTAATTTAACTAATTTAAAAGTAATTACTTGTGTAACTCTTATATTTCTTGAAATACGTTTAATAGATATTATTGAGAAATAAATTTAATTTAAGTTTAACATAATCAAATTAAAATACCTAATTTAATTACAAATCTAATTATACTTTACCTTTTATTAAAGATATTGAAGTACCGATTTGTTATTAACATATTCATTATAAAAATTTTATTATTGCACTAAATTTTTTTTCCATATTTATTTGGCATAAAAATAAATTAGTGAACTAAAATAACTAAAAATAAAGAAAATGAGGATTACTTATTCTGGCTAGATATTGCTAGTGAGCATTATGCAAGTCCTACAGTCCTTCATGAGAGAAAATAAATTAAATGTTGTTGGAAAGAAAAATAATCCTCCTGCAGTTCCTGAATGTCGCCCAATTGAGGATTTCTGGAAGATTTTAAAAGAAAAATTATTACCCGAATAAGGTTGGGTGACGAAATCATTACCACAGTTATAGGCAAAAACTCCACGTTGTATTAATAAGAATGATTGTGCTATGGTACCCACACTGGAGGAGAGTACCAAGAAAAGATTGAATTCTATCCGACTCTTTGACGTTATAAAAAATCAAAATATGATTATTCATATTGCTATAACCTTCTTCTATTTGGTATAATTATTATCCTCTTGTTTTTAAATATAAAAATGTTTGACTTTTTTATATTGTTCGGATTTTTAGTTGTCATACTTTAAAAGAGAACTAATAGTGAACTTAAATACCGCGGAATTAAACTAATATATTAATAATATAATAAATTCTTAACATTTTTACCTGATTTTCAAAATTTTCAACATTGAAAATTACCCTTTCACATATAAACGTCAATTATTTATTTATAATTTTATTTTTCATTTATTATTTTTTTCTTATTGTAATAATAATAATAATAATGTAGAATAATATATAGAATAATATTTTCATTTTTCATAAAAATTAATTTAATGTAAAACATTCCTACAATCTGTTTTCTCTCTACGATATAAAGCTAATTAATATACGTACACTAAAATAGATTTATCAAACAAAAATGAAAATTAATATTAAGGGAATATATTGGGAGAAATTCTAATTCTTCATAAAATCTGAAAGAAATCTTTAGATTTGTGGAATATATATTACCAATTTTCCTTTTCTACTAGCAAAATATCGATAAGATTACAGGAATATTGATAATAAAAATTAATTATTATAATTTACTTATTATCTGATTAAAATCATAAATTGAAAATTAGAATAAAAATAAATATGACTGTTTTTCCAGATTATTAAGTCATATATGATTAGTCTGTCGTACAAAACTCAGAAATCTAAGACAATATAATAATTAATTCGTAAATTGATATATTATTAAGATACAAAGAATTAATAATGAAATATATTATTATTATTATTATTATTATTATTATTATTATTAATTTTATTAAAATCAATAAAAATTGAAGGAAAAAATGTTAAACAAATATATTTTATGTGATTAAGCTTATAAAAAGGCATTTTTTTATAAATAACAACAACTATAAATCATTTCCCAAATATATTAAGCATACATTCTTAACTGTTATTCACTACCAAAACGAAAACACAGACCTGGTCGAAGCTGTTCGTCTCTTAGCGGTTGTAAATTCCCTACATCTATTATAGAGTCGTCTAGCAAGTTATTACATTAAAAATGATGGAGAATCTTTTCAACAAGGGGTCTTTAAATGCAACTCGATCTAACATCTGGCATCACGGTGGTTGGTATCATGAGATTCTTCTATTCTACTTGCTATAATGATCCAACCATGTTGGTCTGATTAGTTTTGAGTCCAGTTATTCAGGTGCTTCGATCATCTTTGATATTGTCCACCCTAAACCATCTCTGCATAACTTCAATGTCGTACTGAGTTTACTTACACTGTTCCCTTTTCAGAACAAATATCTGATATCTTCTACTTTAATAACTGATTTTGTCATGAGTGCTTCTTTGAGTTCATTGCTTCTTGTTCTTTTTTGTAACCATTTCTCTCTGTGATAATCTAAAAGTTATGTCCTTTGCTTAATAGATTAAGGACCAGAATCTCGAATGTTGTGAACTTCTCATCCGTGTCTTGCTTAAAGTCTGCTAGCACAAACACAAGCCCATTGTTTCCTTAAACCAATTTCTCGTCTCCTTTTTCTTCTTAGTTTCCTTTTTAAAATCTTTTCATAATGTAGCTTCATCCGATACCAAAAGATTAAAAGCACCGATCAAATATAGATCATTTATATCAATCCACTTGTTTATTTCTGACGAGCTCTGGCCATTAAATTTATGAAATTTACGAATTTGAAATTTTAATGACTTTTATGCTTGTTTTGATAAAACACCCAGGAGCTTCTTTCTCTCTTGTCTTTAAGTAACGACACTAGTATTTTCAGTGTGTCGCCAGTTATTTCTTCCTTCATATTTATTGTGAGATAGATTGAAAATCAGTCGGGAATGTAGCTCAGCGGTCAGAGCAGTACATGCGCATGTGAAAGTCCCGGGTTTGAATCCCAGTATCTGTGAATAATTTTCAACTAACATTTATAAATAAAAAAAGATTTTAAAAATTATTTATTCAAACTAAGGTATTACCTAATCTGTAACTAGTGCATAATGCAAAATGTAAAGTGTTAGAATACAGTTTAAATTACACTAACATGGCAAAATGATATTTTTGGACTTCATTAATTCTAAAAATATTATTTGTTCCTGCTTATCTTAGACACGAAACTATAATATTACATGATCTCTCTGTGATTTGGTACCTAATTTTGAGACAACCATTCAATAAAAGTACTAAAGGCAGTTGTGTATTTTGGCCAGATCAAGGCAACCATTTATTATGTCAAAGAGAGATAACCTCTTAAAATGTGCCAGAGGTTCACCGTACTAAATATTTTTTGGGCATATTTGAAAGAATTGGTTTATTAGGATAGCTCGGGTGTTGAAAACATGGATCAATAGTATGAAGTACTGTTTATGTACTTTTTAATGTTCTTGAGAAAAATAAAGGTTTAAAGAGTGCGGAGTTTTACTGATCACGTGTTAATTTTTGTTTGATATCTATGGTTTGTTAATGTTAATTTGCTGACCTGTTATATTTTGTTCCTATCTCATTGAGTACTTTGTAAATATTTCTTTCGAAATACATAAGAAGATTGAGAACAGATATTCGTCTGTAGAATTATTTGTTTTAAAAGTCCTTTATAAAAACGTTTTCGTGATAAAACTGAAATAAAAAAATAAAATCGAAAGCAAGACGTGGTTTAATAATTTAACATGTTTTCAGAAAACCCAATCACCCCTCACAATCGGAATATGAACAAAATCGTATCTCAAGTCGGATGATAAATTCATTAGGATTTCTAAATGGAATTTAAACGATTAACCATGATCAACGTGGTGAAATGAAAGCATATCGAAATAGCTTTTGGCTTTTTACTGTTCAAGCAGATGCTAATTTGACTTTGGTTTCCGCAATATTTTCTTTTTCTATCTTTGTGTACCTCCAATGGAAAATATTTTATGTACCATTTATCTCTGCTACTCGTTTTTAATGGAAGAAGCTCTTTACTTGTTTCTCTTGGATCTCGAACAAGGTTATCTGAGAGTAATTATCATTTCCTGTGAATTGGAATCATTATTTTTATTATTTTATTCTGCTGGAGAATATCTCTTTTTAATTATTCTGGTCACAAAATGTTGATTAATAATAAATTATTTCTGCAATGTTTTATTAATAAAATTCGATTTTTGTTACCTTTATAAATTAAAGCTTATTTATTTTTTAAAAATAATTTTAGATGGATTTCTTAAAAGTTCTTTCAGTGATTATTTAAGAATTCTTCCATAATTGTCGGTGAATAAACACAAATTCATAGACTGTATCTTAATAGGAAAAGAATAGTTTACGTAAAGAATACCACCAATGTCATTTAAATGTGTTAAATACCAAATCTCTATTCTGCTTTGTCTTATCTATGTGGTTATATATTCCTTATATTTCTGAGGAATAAAGCTAATATAAAATTAAATTATATTTCTAAATATTTCCTGTGCAGACTTCCAGAAAGTTCAAATTTTGTTTCGTCAGTCCATAACATTGATTTCCATTTATCAACTGCGGAATGTTTTTGCAAATTCTAATCCTTTACTAATATTTTCTCAATGAAGTAGTGGTTTTGTTGCTGCAATACGTCCAAACATGCTTTTCTCTCGTCATCGTCGTTGAGTGATTGACTAAGAAAAGGCTCAGATTACCTTTCATTTATTTTAGCTCTAATATTAGAACAAGATTTGAATAGGTTTGTAGTATTAATTGCTAATATCTTATCACCAGTTCATTTTGTTGTTTTTCGTGGACAGCTATATCGATTGATATCAATAGATTTTGAAATTGTACCTTTCGAAACTTTATTTGCCTGTTCTACTCAAAATAACTATTTGCGCTCAATTTGTTACTTTTTAAAAATTTAAAAAACGTAACATTATAATTTTTAAAAACTTAAAATTAATAACATTTAATAATTGTTAATCTAGGCATGAGGTCCTTATTTAAAAAAATTCAAAACAAATAATTGTTCGAATCACTCCTTATATTATAGATTTTAAAAATGCCGTGAAAATTTACCAGATATATACATATTTATAGGTTTTTAAAATTTTATTTTGAATATTAATAAGTTTTAAAAATCAATTAAAACCCAATTCTTTTATTAAATTTATTTTACCAAAGATCTGTTCGTTAATTAAATGCTTTAAGATAAATACATTTTGTGACCAAGAAAGGTGAAAAATGTGTCAAAAAGGTTATCTCAATAATTAGTATCTCATTTTTTGTCATACAGCGTTCATTCAGATAAAATTATTAATCGAAGTAATTAAATTATAGAAAAATAAAAGTATTATTGATTAGGAACTTCTAACCTTGATGTTTTATTATAAAATGCTTTTCCTTATGTTTTGTTTTAACAAATCAAAATTAAAACAATTACATCCATTTTTACAGATTTATCTATTTTATTATTATTTCTATTCTCCAATGAAATTTTATTATTGCATATGATTCTTTAATTTTTACCAATTAAATGCATTTTAATGTCCTTATATTATTACAATAAGTATAGGCATCAAAATTTATTTTATATAAAAATTCAGATTATTGAATAAAAGAGAAAACTTCGAAAATGAATGGAATTTAAAAACGAAAAGAAGTAATACCAGGTTATTAAAATCTTTTTACTAATAATTAATAATATTTATATAATACTTAAATATGGTCTTAATAGGATAGGGTATAATGTGCTGTAGTCATTCTACTTCTTTTTCTTTCTTTAAAAGATTTAATAAAGTGTTTTATCGATCTAAATTGATTTATTCTAACATTAAATAAAAAATTTTGATATTAATATTTTATGGATTATATAAAATTTCTTGTAAATATTAAATATGATAAAATTTTATAAATTATTTAAAATTAAATTATTTAAAATAATATTATGACAAGGGATAAGAAATAAATATTTTATTCATTATTTTAAATTTTTAATGTTTATTTTTATATTAATTAAAGTTTTTATTATTTTTTTACAGCCAAAAAAAATTAAATAATATAACTTTATTATACAATTAAAGTTTTCAGGGAAATAAAATAAATTAAAAACAACAAAACTGTAAATATTTTTTATTTCGCTTCCATATTTTTAATGCTGAGTGCGTATTGTTCAATGTATGAAAACAAATTATAAAATTATTACTGGAAAATATTATTTTCCAAAATAAGGCGCCCTAATATATTATATAATCATTGAACAATGGGAATCATGGAAGTCTAAAAGTTATTTTATGACAGTCTTATATTTCTATTATTCTCAAGATTCTTAGAATATATAAAAATGATCTGAATGAAAGAATGTCACAATTCTCTTTAAGTATTTATTCAATGAAGTTAAATACGAAATTGCTGCTGGAAATTATTTAGTTAAGACTGCATTTAATTCTCCATTATCATTATCCCTAAAATAATAAAATAAAATGATTTCGGCTCGTACTGGTAAATTTTGATCAGTTTTTGAGTTCTGAATTTTGATTTTTTATAAATAAATAAAAAATATAAATAGCAATTGGATTCTTACGAGTTTGTATAAATATCAGCCATCATCATAAATAATAAATAATAATATTATTATGTACTCAAATTAATTAAGAATTTTTTAATCAACTTATTTCTGACTATTCGTTAATAAGCTCAATTATATGAAAAAAGAAATTGATCAGATACATATTGCAGTAATAGAATTAAAATGGGACGTTATACAGTACCCAGCAAAATCTCCAATTTTAACTTATTCGAACTGTTTCACAATCTTTCCGATAGAAAGAGCAACAATTCATTAATGAGTTCATTAAATCTAAGATACGTATGCTGCTGAGATGATTTGTATGATCCACTACTTACAAAAACTCAAATGAACACAAGATACACTTTTTTTTATAAACTTAGTTTTGTATACGATCGAATCAATTTTCAAAGCACTTTTTCCATTCTGAAGTTCGCACTTCAGATAGCAATACCTGTAATTTTGCAATAGCTGAGTCAGGTGACAAAGTACGTTCACCAAGTAATATTTTTTCTGATAGAAACAAAAAATTCTCAAGGTGATAAGTCAGGTGAGTATAGTCATGAATTAGACTTTTCAGGCTGCTAAATCTGTGGTTTGACGGGTATGAGAACAAAGATTGTCATGATGAAGAATAAGTTGTCAATTTCGAAAATCGTATGTGGCAAATAAAAAAATAAATCCCAATGATGACTTAATCTCGCGATATATGATATGTCGATCTCTATCAATCATATCAGACACACCATCAATATTGTTTGATGAAGCGGAGTACCTTCACGAAATTTCTCCTCCAAAATGCAGCTCTTTTATATTCAGAAATTCAAATTAAGTAGATCTAGACATTGTTTGGCTGTAAGGTCATATTTAAAATACCGCGTGATACTTTTCCAATGTAAGTTTTATATTTTATCTATAACTTCTATTTCGACTATTTACTGGGTTTAGGTTTATTCAAATGATTTATAGTAATTCAAAATCGAATTTTATGATTATGTCAGTTATATTTAACGTAGATATCACTAAAGTACCAGACTTTGGAAACCTTCCCACGAGCCACATATGAGTCTTATCACTTTGTTTCTTTTTGGATAAGAAAGATGAAATATTGTTTTGATTAAATGTACTATGTTATTTTTGATTTTATAAATAAGAAAGTTATACATTTAAACTTTAAGATTGCCCAATAATAAAAGAAAATTTAATTTCCTAAAAAGTTCCTTTCACAAGAATGAACATATTTAATTGATAAAATATAGAAAATCAATCTAGTGCTTATATTAAAAAGAAGCATTCATTTAAGACTTTATAAATAACTTCCATTATTTATTTATAAAAAAATTTGACCATTGAAGTTTAACATATTTCTCTTCAGAATTGATATATTGCGACACCATTTTGAACAACTTTGCATTTATTGAAATTTTCACTTCCTAAGGTACCCATTTAATATGAATAAAGCAAAATATAACTGAAAAGTGTTTATTATAGCTTAGAAAACTATTCTTTTTAGAAATATTTGTATTCGATTTAAATTGAGAAAATTTAACATGATGATATTGATTTTTTGAGATAACATTGAAAATTAGTCAGCGGGTGTAGCTCACCGGTCAGAGCAGTCCGTGTGCATGTGAAAGATCTCCCGAGTTGAGTTATTGAAATCCAAATTTTAAGAGTAAAAACGACAAAGTTTCGTTAAGTTTTTCGTGTTCTGCTTTCTCCAAACGAAACTTTGCGAAGCTCAGTTGGATGCAGACTATATTCCATCATCTAAAGGCAATCAATAGGACTATTAAAACCGAAAATTGAGTAATTTATCAATTGATTCATTTACCAAAGCTCTATGTGATTATGAGATCGGCGAAATATTACTTCGGTGGAAGCAGATGTTTTCCTTTGAAGATACTAAAAAGATTATCGCATACTTTTTCAACAGTTAAACCCAAGGATTTTATAAGTAGAAAATCTGGTTAGTAAATGGAGACTTCTAATAATTAAAATCTTTTCTTTTATCTTAAATTTTTGTATCTTTCAAGTGTTAATAAATAAGAAACGACCTAATACAACGGAAAGCATTACTGTTTTCAACTTAATTAATATTTTAATTACTTATAAAGATCTTTACGAATTTTTTAAGAATGATCAAAGTTTAAAATATTTAACAAAATGTAATAAGACACTTTTTGAAAGCTCAAGAGATCATTAGTAAAATAATAATAATAATAATAATAATAATAATAATAATAAAATATATAACAGAAGAATATTATATAACTTTTCTTTCTAATTGACAAGTGATTTGATTAATTATTTTAGTATTTTTATATAATTAGAGAAGAATTAATTGACAATTATAATTGATGAAAAATATATCATACTGCGTTTCAGTAATATAAAAATATATTTCTTTGAAAATATTCAGCATCAATTTGAATAATATTGTATTTATTAACCTACAATTTACTTTTTTTGTTTTAATTAATGATGTTTTTTTGAATAAATTATATAATATTCTTCCAGATTATTATATTATATTCTACAACTTGTTTAAAACAAAAAAATGTAATGTTTCTGGAATTATCGTGCTTTAAGAAAACTTGTTGATGCTTTAATTGAAAATTATATACTATTCTTATTTGATCTTATTATCTAAAAAAATTATAATTTAATATTGTATAATAATAATAAGTAAAAAATATATCTAAATCTAAATATCTAAATCTAAAATTTCGTGAAAGTAAGATTGATTTAATTAATTATTATAATTTTTAATCAATAGTTCCATTAAAATTTAATTCATATTAAAATCGAATTATTTAAAAGAATAAATTGTTAATTAATCATTATAATGTAAAATGGCAAGAAAAAAATTTACCGATGCTCCGTGGCTTGTTCTGCAAACTGAGATCTCATTTGCGAACATCAAGCATTTCACCGTAACCATCGTTGATATTTTTTGTGGAAACGGTGACGTTTGATTCCCGTTTAAATTCATACAGCATACAATACCGACTATAAGCGTCATTTCGGAAAACTTTAATCATTTTTAAATACCTTAAATAAATTTAATACGGAATTTTTTTATAATTATTGTTTTTACTTGAACTCGGTCTTTAATTTTAAATTGAATTTAAAAATTTTGCTTATTATGGACGATAAAAACAATATTAAACAACGATATTAAATATTATTTTAAAAACGAGCCTTCAATTTTAAAACTCTAATAATACTTTTCTGATTAACTCTATCTATCGACTAATAAGTAATTATTTTAAAAATTGCATAATTTTTTATTTTTGTTTTAATGATATTTATCTAACATAATATTTACATAATGTAAAAAGTGCATATTTTCCCCCATTAATTAGAGGTAATAAAATTAAAAATAATAGAATTTTTTTTAATTTGATTCTCATTTTATCAATTAGTAATTCTAAATTACTTTGTTCAAGACTTAGTAATTAGCTCAAAATGAAAATAAAAATATTATCATTTTTTGTTTATCTCCAACGCATCTCAATTATTATTGTTTCAATTATTCAAAAACATTTTTGTTTCTTTCAGATCTGACCTAATGGCTTTGAATTCGTCTCAAACGCCTGTTTTACTGATCATACTGATTACTTTATGTAGTATAATTGGTATCCTAATATTAGTAATATGTGCTACAATTATATGCAGATACTGCTACAAAGTTAGAAAACGAAAAAGAAGAAATAAAAGGTATGAAAAAGAATGATTATTTTAATATAAAAGTAAATGGATTTATTACCATCTTCTTTTAAAAACTTTTATTAACATTGGGTAAAAATTCATTATTTGTAAATATATTAACAAAAGCAAAAAAACAACAAAAATTGAAAAAGGCATCTTTCTATTCATTTAAATAGTTTTATTAAATTATGTATGATACTTCACATATAATTATAATAATATTCTTTTAATCAAATATATCATTAGATTTTACATTTGACTTCGTTTCCATATTGCATCTAAGTTAAAGAGGAAGCAACATTATTTATATTTCTACTTTTTAAACCTTCGACGTTCTTCTCGGGAAATGAATGAAAAAGACTTATCCCATCGATTAATTACCGTATATTAGTGTATTATTATATTAATAATCGTCGCTATGAACATTCGGAAATAATTGTATCATTTCTGTTTTCATCTCAATTATGGAAATTAATACATTACAAAAAGAGATGAGAAAGATAGAAAGAATTTGAATTTTATTTATTTTTATTTCAACTATTATATATATATATATATAATAAAATAAGCGCTAATTCCATTTCGCAATACTTTTATATATGAATTGTTCATTCAGAAATATTATCAATAATGGAATAGATTTTGACAAAGGAGAAATATTTTTTCAGTTCTGAATTAAATCAATTATTATTGTAAAATTTAGGAACTATCTTTGTCAATTAAATTTTCAATTATTGATTTCCCATAGATTCGACTTTCTAAATAATCTCTAAATATTTTATTTAGAAAGAGAAACTGTTGAAAGGAACTTTAATAATATATTCTGATTTAACGCAAATATTCAGTCAGGAGGATGATAAATTATTACTGATCACAAAACAATAACCCATTTCGGTTAATTCCCGAGATTGAGAAATGTGGGAAATTAAGAAATATAATACTTGCAAAACAGCTGAATGTGTCGACATAGAAGCATAAGTGAATAATAATAATAATTTGGTGTTAATAATACTTTAATTTTCAATGCGTTTATTTATAAGTGTTTTTGTAGAATTGTTATCAAGAAAATATT
>JBBMKC010200585.1:0-14120 GCA_037834085.1 Bipalium vagum | reverse complement strand
GGATCAACCCATGATTTCTTGCGTTTGGAATTCTCATAATAGATCCACTTTTCATCTCCTGTCAAAATTTTGTGTAAGAAAGATTTTTTTTGGTGTCGATGCAGCAACATTTCACAGACTACTTTTCTGTTTTCAATTTTCCTATCGTCCAGTTTATGCGGCACCCATTTCCCTTCCTTTAAAATCTTACCCATTGCCTTTAACATATTAGAAACTGTTTGTTGGGCAACATCTAGTTGCAAGGAAAGTTGTTTCTGAGTTTGGCAAAGATTTTCATTCAATAGGGCTTGGATTTCTTGATCTTCAAATGATAAACTTCGATCTGGGCGTTCATTATCTTTGATACTGAAATTCTCATTTTTGAAGCGTTTAAACCAACCCTCGCAGGTAGTCTGAGATGGAGCATGGTTCCCATACACCTGGCAAATTATGTGGTAAGTTTCTGCCGCAGTTCTTTTCATAATAAAATAATGTAAGATCACTTCCCGCAAATGCTGTTTTTTCGGAATAAATAGTGCCATGTTTAAATCTAAAAATATAAAGAATATTAAAACTTTAATAAAATTAAAATGTTTATCTTAGTAATCAATACATATCTAAATAAAATACAATATTTAAACAATAAGATTAATTTTATCATATATGATAAAAATAGGATTTAAAAAATCTGCATTACTTTCCGGTACGCCTAATATTCGTAAGTGTTGTTTATCGATATTATTTTCTTTTGATGAATAGCGCCTTAAATTGAAAGGCAAACAAAACTTTTCAGATCACTTCTTTATTATTTGATGAAGATTCTTTTCCGAGCAAAAATAAAAGTTTTTGATCGATATTAAACGACTCTCTTATTTCTCACAGTCACGGTCTTTGAATTTTCTTTTATCGCTATTCGCACTATATACATGAAACTAAGTCAATCATTTTCCCCCTAAGGAAGGAGGTCGATAAGCAGCTTGATTATACTCACCCCGAATTTCTGTCATTTTACAATGGAAGAGTTATTCAGAGATTTAAATTTAATGTGCATATCTTCACTAAGTGTCATAATGAAGAAATCAATTTGAAAGAACACGAGTTGAAAGACTTTATTTCTCGAAAATGACCGACCTCAGAAAACTTGATCCAAAAATAATTTCTGAACAGTTCTGGGAAGATTAATCATCATTTTTCATCCAATCACAATTGGGAATGGGTGGCTGTCTGGGAAATTAGAATGATTTGCTCGTGGAATGGAGCCAAATAATCCCTCCGGCAGTCCACTGGTTTTTGATATCATTGCAAAATATACGGTGATTAGTAAAATAAAGATTAGGGCAAATGATAAATGAGGAATTCTCCCCTGCCCCATCTCTTTAGATTTTCTTTTTCATAAATGTCATTCGTCATCGTTTTGGTAATTACGAAAATGTTTTTTTGATTTGTTTCTCGATGGGAATAAAACGATGTTTTGAAAAATATTGCCATACTTTACTGCCTAATTTAATCGTACTTAATTGGAACATCATATCTGAAAGATTTGGCACTTTTATATGTCATATTTTATTTGAAGTAACAGTCTCACATTTGAAAATGTAAAGAGAGAGACAAAAGAAATTGATTTTATTAGTTAAATGTTTTAGTTTCCCCTATGACACTGTTTTTGCATTACAGAGTCAAAGAAAATCAACAGCAATTCCAATTAAGAGAATGGTATATTATTATTATTATTATTATTATTATTATTATTATTATTATTATTATTATTATTATTATTATTATTATTATTATCATGATTATAGTTATTATTAATATTATTATTATCATTATTATTATTAGTTGTCAAAGTCACACGAAGATTACAGTAATGACATGAAGTACATAAAATCAAAACTCAAAAGATTGCTTGACCTCCTTCACAGGACAGGGTCTCAAGTAAAGAGAAAACCGGTAAGTCGTTAAATGTAAACAATCTTTACCCATGATCGACTTTTAATTTTATTTTCAGAGCACGATTTTAATATTGATTTATTTGTAAAAATTTGTAATTATCGTAATCACTTAAAAATCGATATTAATTTATAAAATATAATATAATATAAAACTATTATTAGGTATTATTATTATATTATATTTTTTAATCGATAATAAAATAATTTTCTGTTGTTATCCCATGGAAAATTTTGTTTTTCGTTATTAAGACTTAAAATAAACTTATCTTTTTTGTGTGAAGAGATATGACATAATTTATTACTATTTTATAATTCGCTTAACCCTCTGAATATAATAATGAGAAATGGTTTTAAATAAATTTGTTTTAATAATCTATATTTAGCGCAAAATAAGACAAGAAAATTTAGTAATTTTAGGATATTATTGGAAAAAGAATTGTTCGCTTTGAAAACCGTCCATACAGAACGAAATACAGAAGTTGAAGATACAGACGAAATAAACAAGAAGACCATCATGTTATGGATTGTAAATTTCAAATCGAGTGATACCAACCTTCAACGTCAACCCTGTTGCGGAATGGTATCCATGAATGAAGATAATTTAATGAAGATAACTTGAAAGAATATGTTGAATCCAATTCTTCTCAATCGATTCATCAATTAGTCACTGAAGTTGATTCTTCATAGTGTACCATCCACCGACATATTCATTTTATTTGGAAAAATATGAAGCTCCTCGAATCGACCTTTATTAGTTGTCCTGCTCCTTGGATGAAAATTTATTTCTTACTTTTATATGTGTTGAATAGTCAAAGGCAAGATAAACTTTTTATCTCACTATTTGACAAGTGACGTATGACGTAAAAGATGTAAAAAGATCATTATAGCTCAATTTCAAAAATTACACATCAATCTGAACGAGACAGTAGTATAGCTAAACAAAAATAAACAATCAAAGATTTATTAATTTTTAATGTCACAGAGGTATTGGTGGTCACTTTTTATAAATATCAAATATAAAGTAACTGTCTAAATCAATTGAAATACGTATATAATTAATCAATTAATTAATTAGAATTTTTGCCCAATGAGAAATTAACAATAAATTAAATCTTGACATCTTCACTTCTTTGACCTGTTTTATGGACTCTGTGATAATGTAGAAGACAGAACATCTCAGAATTGATCTCGGGATTTGTTATTGCATATTTTATTACTGTGTTAACGCAAATGACTTTTTCTTTCTGTATCCTATATATATTAATACTTAGTAAAGTATTTTTTCTGTTCTTTTTTCATTTCAACCTTTGTTTCATTTTCTGGACTATTTTTTCAAAAATATTCTAATCTGATGCGCAACTCTGAGTTATTAATTTGTTATTTTAATATTATCTTTTAATCTCTGTGCCATGGCAACATGAGTCCATAAATCACTTTTTTATCACGTTCAGAAAATGATCCGTGATCAAATTCTTGGTGGATCATAATTGTAATTGAAGAAGTTATTTGAGAACATAAATTACACAAAAACTCTGACGTCGCTCAATTTTTAAAAATTATTTATTTACTCACAAAATATCCCTGATCTTTTTTCTGATAGAAGTCAGTGAAACAGTTATTGCCAATCGCTACAAAGCCCAATTAATCCGGTTGAGTCAAGATTTTGAGTTAAAACTTCCTTTTAGTAAGAAAGGAAAACGACCTGTGATATTATTGTATGACAACGCTAGGCCACATATAGCTTCAAATACAAAGGACACCGTAATGAAGCTTGGTTGAGAAATCTTGGAGAATCCGGCGTATTCACCAGACATTGCTCCAACTGATTATCATTTGTTTAGGTCAATGCAGCATGTCTTGTGTAATACACACTTTCAATCAGTGAATGCCATACGAAAATGACTTGAGGTATTTTTGGCTTCCAAACAGCCAAAATATTTTCAAGATGGAATTCATCAACTACCTGCAAGGTGACTCAGAGTTATCCACAACAATGGCGATTACTTTGATTCGTAAATTTGTATCACTTTTAATAAAATAAATTTTGAAGGAAGTTAAAAAATTTGGATTATTTTTTTTGTACATCTAATATTATAGATTTTGGAACAGAGAAAAATATTAGTAATTAATTGGGAGCTTAGTGTATATACATCTTAGATATATCTTTATTTATATATAATAATTATATATATATGCAATTATTATAATACAATGTCAGAAATGTAATCTACTCTTGATACATTACCAAAGTCTGTGCTATCCGTCAAGTCATTAAGGGTCTGGAGAGAGCTTACTTTTAGTCAGTCTAAATGAATGACTCTGTGTGTTCATATTTATTGGAGAAATAATTATACTTGGAAATTCAATATAATCATTTCGGTTTATTTTTTTTGGAAGAATTCTTTGTCAAATAATCAAACTTTTTATACCGTGTTTTCCATAATGTAAGACTGGGTTTTTTTTAAAAATGACAAATCAAAACTGGATCTTATTAGGGGTATTAGGGCATGAGTAATGTCGTATTTATCAGGATGTGCAAAATTAACAGTATTTACAGTCTTAGTATAAATATTAATAATAATTAGTTATTTTAGTCATTTTTTAAATCTATAAATCATTAATTCATTATTTTGCGGAATTTTAAATTAAAAAATAGAGATATGGCAGATAATAAATGTAAAAAAGATGGGGACCACATTAGACATTGTATGCTGTTTCAGTATAATTGTGGTCATAACGCAAGGATATCAACTGCAAATATCAATGAAATATATTCGGATTCCTTAGACGTTCATAAGTATCAACGATGGGTTAACAGATTCCAGAGAGAAAATTTTGATCCTCAATATGCTCCTAGAAGTGTTTGTCCTTTTCATTTTGATGAAGATAAATTGCCGGTTGCTTTAGAAGATCTTAGTCACAAAACTGAGGAAATTCTACAAACAAGTAGCAGTTCAAAGGCACTTGAAATCCATTGAGATGTTTTGGCATTCTGGTAAATGGTCACCTTATAATCTCAGTAATTCGAACCAATCTCTAAGGTCTTCGATATGTAGCATGCACTCAAACCGTCATAAAAAAGAATCATTTTTTGACTGCTTCATATTGGCGGACGAGAAATAGATTAGCATGACAACTCAGTTTTGTGAAAACAATGGCTTTCAACTGTAGAACAACCCCAGAAATATTTTTAAACCAAATATCCATGGATCAAAATCTCCTGTGTTTGGTGGAAAGAAAAATATCCAGTCCTTCTCATTAGAAAAATGTTGTCCTCCATCATGACAATACCATATCTCATATTGCGGGGATAACAAGACAACAATGAAGGTATTTGAATGGGAAATTTTCCAACCATTTTGCATACTCCTTGATCTTGCTCCGCCTGATTTTTCTTTTCGGAAATCTTTTTTAGTTTTATGATTATCTGAAAAATGCCTTGCTTGCCTACTTTATTTCCAAAAATCCAATCTTTTTGCGATTGAATATTTGATAAGCAGATGGATGAACGTCATACTTGACGGTGAATACTTTGATGATTAAGCGTTTATGTTTTAAAAATACAGTAAAACCTTTATATACCGCTCCTGGATATAACGTCACCTCAAATACCGATACTAATTTAAAAATGTTTCAATTTTGCAGCATAAATTTATTTATATATACCTCTTTTTATCTCCATTTCACATTTTCACCGCCATGTTTAAAATTCATTACAGAAGCAGATTAACTGGAACTCAAAAAATGAAATGGCTATTTATTTTTCAAAAAATTATTCTATGCAAATTTTTAGAAGGACCTTTGGAGATATTCTTTCAACCAAAGAAAAATGTATGGCAGTAGATAATAATGACAAAGCAATCGCATATCGACCACCAAAATGTCCTGAACTCGAAGATGCATTGCATACTTGGTTTGTACAGAAGAGAGAACAAAGTGCCATAACTAACCAGGAGATTTTAATATCAAAAGCCAAGGATTTTTCTAATAAACCTGGAATTATGACATTAATTTTTTCATATGGATGGTTTTAAAATTTTAAAGATGAAATTCGATAAAAAGTTATGTTCTGCGCGGCTAATCGGGTTCAGTTGATAAGCAAAAACTCAATGGTTGCTTAACTGGCAGAAGAACAAGGTCATCTATTTACACTTACGATAAGATTTAAATTATGAATGAAACGGGTCTTTTTTTAGAATATAGAGGTGACAGATCTCTCATTATAATCTCATTACCCCAAGGGTGTAAGCATCCTAAAAGAGAATTACTATTGCAGTTAAAAGTCTAAGTATCTAAACTTATCGTGACTTGGAATATATAATAACAACAAAGCATTATGACCTCAGATATTTTTAAAAATTGGCCTTTTAACTTTTATGAAGAAATGGGCAAGAAAATAAGGTTGCACTTTTGCTTGACAATGCAGCTTCACGTACAAATATTTCGGAATTTTTAACTCACATAGATTAAAGGGAAGAAGTTAAACTAATTCATTCAGTGAAGCAAACAAAGCTATTAAAATTGTCGAGTTATTTATAAATATAAAAGACTAATCCAGGGAACTTATAAAAGATTTCATTGAAAGCCATTCGTTGAAGAAACAAAGCGCCTTGGATATGTCTTTAAATAAATTTTGACAATGACTGTTTATTTTTATAATAATTTTTAAAATGCTTTTATTATACAACCTCGATATATCCCCACATCGGTTATCGCCAATTTTTTAATTGATTTTTAACGTGGCGGTATAAAGAAGTTTTACTGTATATACATTTTCAAATCTTTTGATTAAAAAGACATTACTTGTGGGTACCCCTAATATGGTCGAAGTAGATTTTTTATTTTAAGACTTTTAAAAAGGGGAAAATAAATAAGACATCATTAAAATGGTTTATTCAATCATTACCATCTCATCATCTTCAGGGATATAATCAAAGGCTAATTCATCCAGAGATTTGAGATTCTTCTTCAAATGATTCATGAACTAAAAGCCCCAATTGTTCATGTTTTAAAATAAATGCTTCTTCAAATGTGTAGTTTGAGTTTGCTCGGAGAGAATTCTTAACACAAGTGTCAGTTATCTTGTTCCATGCTGTCTTGAATCCATTAACCACTTTCAATACCGTGGTTTAAAGTTTCCTCTTTTGTTATGTATCATTTCTTCTTCAACATGTTCATTAATTTCACATCGTATGTAGTGGCTTGAAGGTGAAAAATATGATGTCATTTCTGATGGTATCTATCAATTCTCGAAGAACAGATTGTATACTCCAAGCCCTCTCATTTTCGATTAAATAGACTTTCGATACATTTTGAAGTGATTCCTTTTTCCATATATAATTTTTACTTCTGGCATCTTCTTTCCATCTAAGCTTATTTTCAAGTAGAACCCATTTTAATTGTTATTTTAAAAAATATTATAATTTAAAACTAATAATATTGATTTATTAATTAATTTAATGACAAATCTTTTAAATCTTAATTTTTAGAGATAATTTTAATAAAAAGGATCACAAAAATTTATTTTATTAACCAAGACTTATTGTTTGAGTGAGCAGGGTTTATATTATGGAAAATACAGTATTATTGGTTCAAATTCATTTTGCTTTGTATCTGTTACGAAATGGCAATTAATTTTCAATTGTAATTTTGGTGATAGTGTTACGATTATTTTTTTCTATCAATCCTCGTTGTAAAAAGTTCCCTCTAGTAATTAGAAAACGTATACTAAACAAAGACTTACATTTCATTATTAAATAGTATAAAGATTGTATTGCAAATATCAGATATATAAAAAATATCAATAATCAAATAGGACAATTGTGTTAAAATCGATTAAATTTTATCCGACACATGGAATAAGGAGATAAGCAGAAGATCTTTACAACAAAACACTGATTTACATAGGCAAATGATACCTGTGACAAAGTCAGTTACTTTCATATAATATAATTAGTTCTTTGGTCTTTGGGAAGATTAAAAGATGAATTTTTATTGATTAGATCAAAACTTCATAAAATTGGCAGTGATTTCATAACGTTAAATTGATTGAATAACTCATTTTTAATGGTATTAAATATCAATTCTCGTGAAAGTTGTATCTATTTTCATTTATTTATCGTCACAAAATTTTTATGTGGAACCCTCCAGGATCGATTCATGTAATAAGAATCCAGAGAATTTTATATCATGCTGCATTTTGTTTAAATAAGTCTTTAATAATAAAGTTATTATTTTTATTTAATTAATCATTCAATTAGAAAAATGAGAACATTTGTTACTAAGTGATTTCTGTTTCATTATCAACGTCATTAGAATTTATTAAAATTAAATAATTACATTTATGTGTTTGTACTCTCATTTGTGAAATTTTTAATGATCGGTCTAATAGTGATTTTAGTTAATTAATTATAATTGGTGTTAATTAATTATTTTTGATTTTCATAATATTAAATCAATTGAAAATTATTGATTATTTATTGATTATTATTATTATTATTATTATTATTATTATTATTAATATTATTATTAATTTTTGCTGTTGTGAGAAGCTAAAAGATGTGAGTAACATATTGAATGTTTTAATTTAATTTTCAGTTTATTGAGCTATAATATTTTAATGATTAAATAAATCAAATACTAAAATTAAACCAGTAGTAATAAATCAATAATATAAATCAATTAAAGGAAGTGTCAATTAAAAATTTTAAATAAAATAAGTATATGTAAAAAATAAAAAAAGCTTATATAAAAATAATGTAATTTCATTTGTCTTAATAACAATTAAAACAAAAACAGAAACAGTTTGAAAAAATATAAGTTATGGAAGTTAATGATTTTTTAGCAGCGACTAGCAATTATTATTGTTAGTAACGATTTAAACGCACTGGGAGAGTTAAAGATTTTATTAATTCTTAATAAAATAATAATACTTAAACAATTAATTTAAAATTATTATATAAATCTTATTATAAAAATCTGAAAATGTGTGTAAATACAGGGTGTCTCAAAAAATATATACACCTTTAAATATAAACCGTTAAGTAATTATGAGTCCTTATTACTAGTTTTATAGTTTGTTTAAATACTCCAATAGCTGGTAAGAGATTACTGTATTTTAAACCTATAAATTTATCCCTAAAGGTTGAATCATGAAAGGTAGGTTAAACTTTGATCAGCTAAAATTCATTATCAAAAATTACTTCAATTTTGAAAACATAAAAGAGGTACTGACCCTGTTCAAGAAAGATTTTCAGATAGATCCTCCAACAAGACTGAATAAATCGAATAAAGGATAATTTCGAAAAAGATAAAACTATTAATAATGTCAACAAGAACCGTTCTGGAAGACGTCGAATATTGAAAAGTACCACAAAGGAAGAAAGAATACTGGAATTGTTTAATCGAGCCCACAATTATCTGTGAGACAAACAAGTCTTGAGCTAGGAATCTCAAAAGATTCTCTTCACCGAACTTTAAAGCGCTGCCATATGAAATGCATCTCCACTAAACTTCTGATTTATAATTATTTTAAGTGTGTATACATTTTTTGAGACACCCTGTACATATTATTAATACCATAACTGTCGTTTAAAGTTTGAGTTTCTGTGAGAATGATATCATAAAGTGAGTGAAAATTAATATTGAACCAAAATAATAATGACAATGCCAGAGGCTGATGGATGTTAAAATACATCTTAACATTGTTCTGCTTCTTCTTCAATGGATATTACACAAAGATTATCAATTAATAATGGTTCAATTAAGAAACAATTATCAAATTAATAATTGTCGTCTCGATTTCTGAAAAGTAAAGGTCAGTATAGAAACCGCTATGGCACCGGCACACTCGTCTATTGGCACAGTCACCATCGACACAACCATTCTTAGACTGTGATCACTGCCTGCCTGTGACAATGTCACACAATGCATCGCAGACAAACGCACAATAATTTTTAGCGATAATAATTAGTAGACTTCTGAGACACATACCAACGGAAACAGGTACAAGACCAATCTCTTATTCTGAATTAATAAGCTTCGTGCATCAATAATTGATGTTTAATGATCATTAATTTATGTGATGATAATCGTTATAATGAAATTTGCTTGATTTTGCTTTTCAATCTGTTTATGTTGTATTTTTCAATCTAGACTGATTTTTTTACCAAAAGAAGTAAGATTGTCCATTTCCTTTGGTATATTTTCCACTATCATTTATGCTGTTTTATAATTTATGCTTCATTTTCGATTATAAAACAAATTTCTTTTGTTACATAATTTTTAATAGATTTTACTGAAATTAATTATCATTTTATTGATTTCGAATTATTAATTAAATATTGTATTATTAAATTAATATAATATAACAATTTATTGATCGATGTGATTAGCAAACGGTAATTTAACATAAATATTTTTTGGTGTTTTGAAAATGGTTTTATCATTAATTTAATTAATTTTTTCAATTAAATTAGTTTTGATGAACTCATTCTCAAATGGAGGAAGACAAAAATCAATATGAAATCAATTAAAATTGAGAAAAAATTTACCATTTATAACATTTTTTGAGAAGTCCTCCCTCCAATATTTTTATGGTCTGAGCTCCGTGATCCTGAAAGTTCATTTATAGAAGTAGATTAAAATGTCTTTTGTCACTTAATTCTATTTGATAAGTTTATCGATATTTTATGTCTAAGGTATTTATTTTTATAAATGTTTTCTGATAAATGACAGTTTTCTTAAACAAATGTTGACTTATTGCATGGACACCGCGTATTTTTCTTATTAGTTTTATTTGGTTCCTGGGTGGAAATGGGCTTTTTTAGTTCGATTATAAATATCTTTAGAACATAAAATTTATTGTAGGGTACCAGAAATTTTAGAATAAATGTAATTCATCATTGGAAAAACTGTCAAAGTCATTTTAAAGGGCTTCTACGCCTATTTTTTATTTTCCATCCTCTTCTTTGAATATGAGTTCTTCTGATTCTTCCTGGAATCATTTTTAGGAATGATTTAGGGGTCATATTTTTTCTCTATTGATTTAAATGATCTATTGTAAAAGAGTTTGCAAGCAAAACTTTATTTTAAATCAACATGAAATGTAAAAAATAAGTTAAATTTTGGTAATTTTTAATATTATAATTATCTAAATTTTTATTTGTTAATTTTAATTTAATTTGAAGTGGTGATTTATTTTTTAATTTTTTTAAATAATTCAGATTTATCCAAAATAATTATAATTATTAATATTTATAAATTAATATATTTAAATTATTTATAAATTATAATAATAATAAATATTATTAATAATAAATAATTATAAATAATAGTAATTATAAATAATAATAATAATAAATAATAATAATAGTAATAATAATAAAATAAAATAAAAATGGACCAATTTAGCTTCATTAATCTTTTATCAATTTGTTCAATTGATTTAATCAATTATTGATTTTTGGTTCTTCCCACTAGCCCGACTTATTCGTACTAATTATTTTCCTTTTTTAAGTAAATGTTTATTGATTAATTTTGTGTTTAATCGTTTTTTTTGTTTCAAGACGTCTTTCACTAAGCCTGCAAAATCATTTAATCCCCGATTTGAAATGTCGAACAATGAAACCTCGAACTATAACAGTTCCGAAGAGGCGCGGCCGACACCCAGTAAGTCTTATCTCCATTCTTTTAATGGCTGTTTTTACGGAAAATTATCATTTCTGTAAAATAGAGTCCAGATCCCACAGCCAAGATCGATTGCCCCGAAAATCAAATCATGGACAGCAGTCCACTAAAAAGTGGAACAGCCTTCAACAAGGAATAAGCAGTGACGAGCAAGCTCTGTATGATGCGATTCAAGATGAGCTGCGTGATTTAGTTCGACACATTGACGGTGCCGAGAAAAGAAATGCCCAACGAGTGGGTGATGATGATAGCCAGAGTGCAACATATATCATGACTGAAAAATCTTGATTTCAGATTGAGCAGGCAATGCGTCACATCGCCGACATGGAGAATCAGTTGCGGGACAAAGACGAAGAGATTGCCGCAACGTATCGCAACCAGCACCTGAACCGGGAAAAAGACAAGTTGACCGAAGTCATAAAATGATCATAATTAGTGAGGTAGTGTCATTAATAGATCGTATTATAGTACCTTCGCGAAACGATGTCTCAAGTTGAACAGTGCCAAGACGATATCAGAAAGCTCAATGAACGCATAGCCAACAGATTCCCTTTCGGGTACCTAGATCCAGGACGAAATGAATATGGTTAGCCATGATTACTTTAATGAAATCGATTGGAAAGCCAACAAACATTTTTATTTCACATTGGCGTTAAGCAGGTTCGATAAAATATCACAATCTCAGTGTTTAAAACAACAAAAGTATGTGCGCGTGTTCTGTTGATCTAATTGTTTTATTCTTTGCAAAAATGTTTTCGCCGTTGACAATAGCAACGATCAAACAACCAATGTTTTGAAGCTGTGATAAAATGATGTCGTTTGACATTGGTTTCGGGGAAAATCATTATGATTCGTATGTAGAGCTTTGAGAAAAAAATTAAATTATAATACACTATGGGTAAAATATTCGTGAGCACCATAAAGCAACACAACTGGGATTAATGGGGAAACGATGAGCAGCTTTGTAAAATTTAAGGATTCATTATCTGTGAAACCACCACTCAATTTGACACATGATTCGAGTCTTCGTTACATTGGCAGTTCCATATTTTCGAAATGCGGTGATTTTGTAATAGTACCTCTGTGAAATATTGTGTGTTAAGTCAATAAATGTTTACCTTTACATCATACGTTAACGGGGACCAAACATCTTCAATTGGATTCAACTGACACCTTTCCAAAATGGTGCATCTTTATTGACACATTGCCTTCCATAGCCTCAGTCTTTTGTCTTTTTGTTAACAAAACCCTTAATCTTTTAAATCCGGATACAAAAAACAGTTTCTTTTTAAAATATTTCTCACATTGTGACAATTATCGATTTCTCAAATTCGCTTGGAATAACATGTTCTATGTGGCTAGGCGACACAAAACGACTTCTTCATGTATACAACAAAGCATGGTGATTTTTGTTTCCTTCAGCAATCTTTGAGGTCATTTCCTAAGTGCTGCTGTTGACCATGTTGCTGAACGATCTACGATGTTACTCAAACTGAAATCTGCAAATTTTCAGCAATCCTGCGATAGTTCAAATCTTTTCATCTGTGAAAATTTATCGATTTGCGTATCTTTCCCGGTGAAGCTGCCATAAAATTTAAGTTCAAAAATGATAATATTGGTAATCAAAAATGGATTTCATTGATTTATTAAAACAATATTTTATATGAGGTGTATTGATCAATATGAGAAATTGATCGAATTTTTTACCCGCAGTGTAATTATTTATAAGTATTGACGTTTTTATAATTTTCATCATTTATCTTTTGACCACTGGTACCTATTGACAAGTGCTCTATTTCCATTTCATTCTTAAATATTTCAGCGTCGGAATTGGAAAGACTACGAGCCATTCTACAAAGTCAAAAGACTGAAATCGAAAGGCTCAACGGTTTATTGGAAAGGATTTGCGGCCCCGGTTACATTTTTTCATTTTTTCTCAAAAATCAATAATGTTTGGCCTTTTCAGCTTATCCTGCTTTCTTTCATTTTGCTCAAGTATCGATTCCTCTATTGAAAGGCTTAATATTTAACATATCCTTGTTCAGGGTTCTACACCAGTCACAGTTTTCCCGTCTCCTTCCGGTGGTAATATTTGATATGTTTCTTTTCTTCGTTTTATCAACCTTTCTACCAGTTCACTCGTTTGTTCCAAATTCATTTTTACCGAACAGTATTCAGAACAGCCACAGCACCCCGATGCTAAACAACGGCTTCTATTCTCATTGTAACTCTATTTTCTCCACTATTATAAATCCTTTGATTCATTATTCCATTTTCGAAGATTACACTTCTCCCCTGAAAAACACTGGATCTCTTTTCTGTAATGTTCCAGAACATCATTTCCTGGAAGACTATCTTCAAGTAAATGGAATGCCGTACAAATCTTCTTGGAAAATGAAAAGAAAATTCGTATGTTTTTCATTATTAATTATTGTTTTTCAACATTTTATGTCCGTGGATATTATTATTATTATTATTTTGATTATTATTATTCTTATTATT
>JBBMKC010200574.1:0-14120 GCA_037834085.1 Bipalium vagum | reverse complement strand
ATCACAAAAGTAAAACAAAAGAATCATTGTTGATTTAGTTCATTTTGTACATCTGCTGTGCCTGGGAGTCTCCACAATATTTACTTTTATTGAAGCTTTTTAGGAAACCTAATCCATTTAATTATTTAGCTCGGGCTAACACATTTTTATTTGAATGTATGATTTATATATGTATATTTTTTGTCTTTTTATAATTAGTAACATTTTGTTACTAATTTTACATTTTGTTTTTAATATATTTCCTTAAATAATCCTTACATAAACATTATTTATTTAAAATCTATTTTTAGTAAGTTGTACATACTAAATTATATTTTAACATATATTTTATATTTTTGTTTTTATGAGTAATAATAATGACAACAATAATAATGATAATAATAATTAATTACATAATTTATATTTTAATTTCTTATTTTATAATAAATCTTTTTCGGGAAAGAATTCTTGTTACATAAAAATCAAAATAAGATAAATATTAAAATAACAACAAAATTTTTATTAACACAAATAAAACTGTTTTTTGGGATAAAATCATTGTTAATAAGGATCACAATATTATTTGTTTTTTGTTTGTTTCGGGAGTCTCCACAATATTAACAATTGTATAAAATATTTTTTCATAATTTTATAATAGTTCTTAGGTTTAATTATATTTTGTTTTTCATTAGTTTTATTTAATATTTTTAAAATCAAATTAGCACGATTATGTTGCCTAGTCTTTTAGTAGCTAAATGTATTCTTGAAGGGAATATTTTATATTATGAGTTTTTTACTTTTTCAGATGATTTTCGAAGACGAAAATTAGAATCAAATAAAATTAACTTCGGTGTCGCATATATTAATAAATTTTTCTTTTATTTATTTGTTAGCTTATTTATTCATTTATTTCTTTACTCACATGTTTAACCAAGTATCATTGATTTAAAAAAAATTAGAGTCAGATCAAATAAGAGATATATCAATATTTTAGTTAATATTTCACCAAATATTAACACTATTATAATACTGTTAGATTAACTTAGAATAGTGAAAAAAACTAAGAAATAATAATAACCACATTTTTAATTCATATAACTTTTTTTTGAAATTTATCTAACTTTTTTTATTTACTCAATTATTTTAGAATAACTTTTGATTGATTTTATTATTATAAATAATAAGTTAATTTTTATTTGAACCTTGTTTAAATATTCATTTAGTTTACAATTATTTGAACTCTGAGGTTTTTTAAAGAGATGAGTAAAAGCGCATTATTATCTTTATATAAGTCTTTATTAAAAGAATCACTAAAGTTCAAACAATATAATTATCGGGAATATTTTTACGACCGAACGAAGTGGAGATTTCGAAAATACAAATCTGAAGTTGATCCGCAAATAATAAAACAATTTATTGAGAAGTCTCATGAAGAATTAAAGATTTTACAAAAGCAGAATGTGATTTTAAGTTTTTATAGTGGTCAACCTTTAGTTATAGAATAAAAATTTCATTTTGTGTTTTTATTTTTGATTAAAACATTTTTGGTTTTAAAATTCTATACCATTTTTGTAAGTCAATGTAAGTAAGTCTTTTGCAATTCTTTTTTTTGTAAGTCTTTTCATAAGATTACCTGCACTATTATAAACATCATTAAGTTTTTAACTGACTTACGTTTATGTAATTAAAAATTTGTTTCATAGTTTGCGTAAAATTCATAATCTATTCATGTTTCGTAATTATGGATAGAATATTCTATTCTAATTCTGACCCTTTTGCGTTTTCTATAATTAAGTTATTATATTATTCTAAACGCTTGTGATTTTAAATTCAAAGGATAATTAAGGAATACTCTTTTGGCTAACCAAATAATATCAAGATTCTGCGTTTAAAACACAGAAAATAAAGAGCGCGTTTTATTAATTAATAATGATTGCTACAAAAAATCACTATACATGTGATATAACAGGATTTTAATGTTATACCATTTTATTTTGAGACATGAGTTAATTAAAATTTTTAATTTTTTAAAATGAATATCAGACCTTACTTTTCAGGGTAAACGTATGTCAAAGTACATATATTCATTTGGAATAAGCAAAATATAAACAAGTTGTTTACTTAAGTACCCTTTAGTTTGAACCGTTCTGCTACTTTTATTAAAAACTAACCAAACATTTTTGGCAATGTAAGTGAATTAGGTTGTGTAGAATAATATTTGTTATTTTTATGTTTCGACTAAAATTATGTGCACATAGATATAAGAATATTTTTCAAATTCTCTTTACACATTACAATATCAGCTTAGATATAGTTATATAAGTAAGAGAATTAAATTATTAAAACAATTTAAACAACCAATATTATAGGAGAGAATATATAATCAAATCAAATTACATTTTTATCATTATATACTTTTATAAAACCCTAAAAAACCGAGGTAAGCATTAATTTTTAAAGGGTGTTATTGAAAGCCTAAGATATTCTAGAATTCTCATTTTTAGTACCAAAAAAAGTTAACATGGTGTCTGATAAAAATAACGGTTTAAATGATTTAAACTGAGACAAAATTATTTTTCGCATCATATACATCTTAATCCAACCAATTGTTTAACCTTTGAAAAAATCCGCAAAAGTATATTGGAAGGAAAATGCGTTTGTTAAAAAATATTTTTACATCAAAAAAGTTTACATTTAATAAAAACGAATATTTTAATTTAATCTTTTTAAGTCATTTATTATTGTATTTCATATTTTTTATTTCATAAAAGTTAATAATGACATCTACCAAAATAATCAATCTGCCACCTCCAACCCATATAAAGTGGATCTGTTATTTTACAGTAAATAAGAAAAAAAGTTATTTTTCCAACATATCAGCAATAATATAACATTAGTTGAAGTCATCCATGTTTAATATATTTACTGCCGCTCCGCCAGCATACTCCTGAAAAGGTATTTTTTTACTTCATATTTCAACAAAATTTACTTGTGATTGTTTGAGCCAAAGTCAAAAATTAAGGTTAGCACTGACTTTGATAAACAATTTGGTCTCGAGGTAGTTTTCTTAATTCTTAAATACCGTAGCACTTGCCATATTATTAATATTGCGAAGTTCTCAGTTATAAAAGAGATTAACTTAATACCACAATTAAAAGTATAAAAGTATCCTTTTTAATTACGTGTTTAATAAAATAATGCCATTAATTATATTATATATTTCTTATTGCTGCAGTGTGGTCCTATTCCTTACTTTTTGAATCTTAAAGATTAAATAAGTTCTTTTATTTAATAAGATTTACACTATGTACATTACACCATTTACTTTATAAGTGCACTTTTAGTGTATTTTATTTTTAAAATTTTTTAAAATAATTTTTAAGTATAATTTTCTCATCAAATAATTACCAATCATTATTTATAACTTATTTTTAATCACTACCCCTTCAATATAAAAATATTCCAGGAATAAAAACAAACACGTAGTAAAAGGAATCCAGAAGATCTTTAATACCAATATCCATAAAACTACTTTCATAATCGCATATATAAAGCTCTAATGGAAAAGATTACATATCTAACGGATGTTCTTCAATTTTGTGGTTCGATGTTAATAATTTTCGATAAGTTAAGTTGTTACCCATATAAAAAATAAAACTATTACAGTAATTACGTAGACCCTTAGGTGACGGCTGATGATACAAAAATCATAACTATGTTACTTCCATTTGGAATGTTTTGAATTTCGTATTACAGTAGCGTTGGCAGGGAAAATGAATTCTGAAAAAATAAAACAAATCAATAGAAGAAATAAATAAATATCAATATTTTCATCATTTATCCATTGGTGATGGATCTTTTTCGGTACGTTGGTTTTTGTTGTACATCTTACTTCAACATCAAAGTATGACAGCTGAGGATTATTTGATAAATTCCTGGAAAGATTCTGACAAGCTGGTACGAAGATGAATATCAGCTATGCCAGCATCTTGCCTTGTAATTATCAAATTAAAACAAAATATTAAAATGGAAAATTGTTCTTACGACGGAATAAAAATGAATACTCAACTCAAAAATATACTTGCTTAAAATTAATTCTGCTCTTTTAAATATTAACTTAAGTTTAAAACTGCTGTAACCAAGCAATGATAGCTGGCTTGGTAAATATCAACCGATGCCATCCCAAACTTGTTTTAAGGCATTGTTGACAAAGCATACAGCTCCAAACTCAACTGAAGGCTGTGCTGCCATCGAATTATAGCCAAGCTGCAGACAATTGCAGACAATCGAAATGAAGTCATTCTGAATTTTGTGTGAATGTTCGAATAAACGTTTGTTTACATTTTAGTGACTGTTTCAGAGACAATATTCTACAATATTTTATAGCAAATAATTGACAGTTAACAGTTTGTCTTTCTATCAGTGCTTCAGGCTGGAACATAATTTAAAATTTAGCAAAATTCAAACATTCCCTTCGTATACTGCTTTCCATGGAAAAAATTGGTAAACATTCTCAGTAAACATTGCCTAAATCAATGCTCGCAACCATTGCATAAAAAATACATTGGAAAAAAGAAAGAAATTAAAAATTTATAATGGAGGGTAAATTTCATAATTAATTTATTGAAAAGTTTATGTCAACTTTTATCACAAGACATTGAAATAAATTCTTTTTGTTTAAATCGATAATATTCGAAGAAAATTTTTTGAGTTGTTTAATTTATTGTTGACTTTTTTTTATTAATTTCTAACTACCAACTTCATCATCTTCGTCATCTTCGTCAAATTTATCTTAATTTTTTTTATTCAATGTTAAAATTATCGTAATTATTTTTATTTATTTTTATTTTTTACATTAATTGAGAAATTTGAAGACGCTTTTTTACAAATGAATTTATTAATTCAATTATCCAGTTTCGCATCGTTTTCAGTTTCTTTGTTTTAATTATGAATATAATTGGAAGCATTAACTCATTTTTTGTTTGCACGATCTCTTTGTAATATGAGATCATTTAAAAATTATTGAATAGATCTCAGCAGTGTTCATCTTTTTCTGAAAAATCGGCAATTTAAGATTTTTCTGAAAAGAATTAAAATTTAAGTTCAAGTTAAAGTATAAAGTTTTAAGTTAAGTAAAAATATTTTTTACCGAAATTCCCAAAAAAAATTCTTGGAAGTTTAATAGGAATTATTTGTGATATCCGAATCTTTTATTTTGTCCACTAGTTAGAGTTATAATTAATAATATTATCTGACTTTCTTGTTATTTTCATTTAGGAAATAAATGCAAATAATCAAAGTGGAAAGTAGCCTTTATAAAAAATTCGTCACTAGATAAAACTTTAATTTATAAAAACCTTGAAAATAATAATATAAAAATTAAATAAAAAGAAATTATGGATGGAAATTTGAAAACGATAACAGAAATCGAGAAATCCTTTGAAAAATACGTTAATATATGCTAGTGAAGGTCTAAAATTATTGATTAAATCAGGTGAATATGAAGACCAAGACAAAGTAATACAATGAATGAAACTGAAAAAAATTAGTCGATTTTTTCTAGAGAGCAAAAAGAATTGTAAATAATATATTAAGAGATTTTAATCTTTTGAAAATAAAAAATCTTTTTTTCAAATGTCTTTAATAATTATTGGTTAAAATTTTGTTTATTTAATCTGAGAGCACATAACGATCTATTGAATTTTCACACCCCGGTTTCTATATTGATTTCCTGATTTCTTTCTCTAATCAATAATGAATCAGAATTTTCTTTGATTATTATTAAAAAAATTGTTCTTAATCCCACTTTGTCTTTCAACACTCTTTTTTCTCTTTGAAGTGATCTGAAAACGTACTTTTCCACTTAATTATGAATGCTCACTAAGATGTGAAATAAAACCTTGTTTCTCTTATGCTGATATTACCTTTTCTATCTTTTTTATACTATCATGATATACTGTGATATCATTTTTAACTTCTTTCAAAAAAGATTTTTTTATGCCCTTGATTTTATCTTTTAAATTTAATTAATTTTTTTCCGGTACTGTTTTTCAGTTAATAATTTATCAATTATATCTTTGATATTTTCTATTTTTCTAACTGGTTTAACATTATTTATCGATTGTTCCTTTAAAAAAATATCAATTTTCATATCTTTTTGTTTAAAGTCTCACATAAATTTTTTAATTTTTTCAGTACCAATTTTTATTGTTTTTAGTACGGTATCAGTTTCTTTCACATATAAATTTTGATATATATTAATACCTTTTTCTGTTTTGTATAATGATGTTTCGATAAATGAAGAATAAAACCTACCTCGATATCATTATTACAAAAAAATGTTCTTTTTAAAAACAGTGAAGTAAATTTACCTTTTTGGACAATAGAGCATTTGTTTTGATAGCTCATTTTTATATTTTCAACCAGTTCCAGCTGAACGAACGTAAATAAATTATATTGATTATCTGTGCAAATAATATAAATATTTGTGGTCATTAATAAATAAATTATTATATAGTTGTTATTAGCGCAGACCACATCGATGTTTACGCTATTTATCACTAAATTTTATGGAAATCTGTCTAATTATTTTTGGATTTTATAAGTTGAAAACAAAAAATATCCAGTTTCATTTTACATTAATGTGCACAGATCCACAACAATTAAGAAATAACTCGACTATTTTGTTTAAGTAAATTGAATTATTATAAACTCGTATAATAATATTAATATCGAGTCATCAAAAATGGTCATTTTGCGTCCTTATAATGAATACAATTAAACAGCAAATCAATAAATTTCATTTATCGCTCACAGTAAAATAAGAAAATCAGCCCACGTCAATCGGAGTCAACTAATAAATATATGCAAATGATAAGGAAGTCAGAATAAGGAGTTTAATACCTTTTGTAAAACCTAATGTAATTCGAGTTATTATATCTAAATCAATTACATACGTACTTTACAAAAAGAATCCAAAATAATAATAATAATAATAATAATAATAATAATAATAATAATAATAATAATAATAATAATAGCGAGTAATGGGTCCTTCGGTCGCCAGTTAGTCGACCAAACTTCACGGAACCCATTTAAAATCCCGCTGGACTAACAAAAATAAAATAAATGAATAAGTATTCAGATGTCTGGTATTGAATTTTTGATAATTACTTCGGGAAAGGTTATCTAGATTTTTCTGATGTAACCCACAAGATTCACTATATTTATTTCTAAAGTTCACTATATTTCTTAAATCTTCTGATGCTATCTTTCACAAGCAAAATAAACTTTGCAACCGAATTTAGTCGAATTTAAAACAAAATATTCTGACTCTTTGTCTGTACTGCAGTCTAATATTAAACAGGTTCGTTTTTATATTGCTTTCTTCTCAATCGTGGGAAAACGTTCATTAATATTTGCTTATTTCCATCAATAATTGATAATACTTAAATCATCTTGAGGGAAAAATACATAATTACTAATTTATAATTAATTAAGGACTTTTGGAAAAGAAAACAAAAACCTATTTTTCTTTTTCCTTTTCTTATTCTAATTAGAATTTATTTAATTTAGAATTATTTTATTAGAATATAATAATTTATTATAATTATTATGAATATTATTATACTTTTTTTTAATATTAACATTGTAATTGTTATTATTCAACAGAACTTCTGCTCTTTGATTTTAGCATTATACCGTTATCATTTGAAGCAATTGATAAACCCAAAAACCATTTAAAATAATTTACTTATTAAGGAAAAGGTCTAATTTCTACGATTCCTTATTTCAGAGTGTAAGTCGAGACTAATTTTATAACCGAGCAATTTTATGTGATTTATTTTCTATTTTTTTGTTTGATTGAACAGGTTTTCGGTAGAATGATACATAAACGATTTTATAGTTCATAATAATTATTAATGAATATTTTGAGTTTATTTAATTATTTTAAAAATTTATTTTGCAAAAAATATTATTATTATTTATTATTTTTTCCTTAAATAAGAAAAAATTTTAATCAGAAAGATTAGTATTTAAATATTTTATACATAACATTTAGCACAATAAATTAATAACAGAGTTTTTACACTTCAAAGTTTTATTTTTAAATTAATATTAATATACATAATTATATAATTATATATTTACAAAATTTGTTATTTAAAATATATATATTAAATGAAAACTTGAGGTGATGGAGAAAAATGACTTAAATATTTGAAATCAGCATGAAAAAGCGATTCAGAAATGCATAACAAAATCCAGACCGCAAAAATGATGCAGATCAGTGTAATATATAATATATAAATATACAGGGTGCGGAAAAAATACCCGGAAAAATTATTATTATTCAAAAATATTGAAAGCTACATAGAATTTAGAAAGTTTTATTTTTATTAAAAATAGCAGACTAAACAATAATATAAAATGTATTTAAAATTCAAAATATCCTCCATTTGCTTTAAAAAATTGCGCAGTATTTTCTTCCAATTATCAACAGCAGAGACGATAATATTAACGTAGTATGGGGATACATAAGGACAAAAATTTACAAAACAGAGATCATTGTGATATTGTCAATTTGAAGAAAAGGATTGAGCAAGAAACAAAGTCATAAAAAAACTCTACAAGCAGTTTTTGATGGTATTGTAAAAAGACTAAAATTTTGTATTGATGTTAATAGTGACACTTAAGAGCAGTATATGTGGCAATTTTTTGTATGAAATAAAACTTTGGAATGTGATCTTTTTATAAAAAAAGTTAATAATTAGGTTAAAAATAAGATACACATTACCTCTTCTTTACCGGACACCCTGTATAATATATAAAAATTTACTGATAATTTTTATAAGAGCTGGGTAAAATTTGGTTTTAAATCATTTATTCTGTATATTTTAATTATTCTTCTTCGTCCTCCTAATTTTTTCATTGTTTTTAAACTTAGTGTTTCTACACTACACTAGTAACATGTATCAGAGTAGTACTAATTTAATTAATAATTTACCTTACTCGCTTTTATTTATTTTTTAATATGCTATTTATTTCTTTTAGAAATGAAGAATTTGTTTAACGAACTTCGCATCGGTAAAAGCTGCGATCAAATAATAAATATTCAATTAATAATATTTCGGACTGATCACTATGGGAAAATAACTTCTCCAAGAAAAATAATTTATTCCAAAATAGACTGCAATATCAATAATAAAAGTGCTCTGGCATGTGCTCGAAATAAGTCGATAACTTAATTTTCAAATTCAAACCATTTCAAATTAAACTTTTATTGTTATAAAAGAATGGTCCAAAAAACGAAAAAAATTGACAGAAAATTGCTAATATTTCACAGCACTATGAGATCGATTTTAACATGATGGAATAGTGTGATATGCATTTTTTGAAAACAATGGGAATTCCAAAAATATAGTGTAGGAAACTGAATATAAAATTTCTCTGAATGTTAATAACATTTCTCTAAATCCATACAATAAATGGAAACATGCTTAAAATCTTGTGACAACTTAATATAATAATAATTCTGGCTTGAAATCATCAAGTGAGAAAAGCAATGTCTTCGTACAATGGTCTGACATTGTGGGAATTAAATGGACTGTTTCTGAAAAAATAAAATGTATTAATCAAAATTCTGCTTGTTTTTTTATTATATTTTTAAAATTAAAATTGTCAACTAAACTTGTACATTTCGTAAATTTTCATTTCATAAAAACATATTTTATAAAGGTCTTTTTGAAAACGGAAATGAGATAACATTTTTTTCACTTACAAGAAGCGTTTTCTCAAAATATCACGTAACCCAGAAAACTAATGCAGGTTTTGTATGACTATATTAAACATCAAATTAAGACTAACAAATGAAATGAGTTTGAATTCACAGAGTAAACATGCTCTAATTACATTTTTATCAATAAAATTTTGAATTTGAATAAAATTTATATTTTATTTTAGATAAATTGATCAATTCAAAGAAATTAATAAAGGCGAAATATTAAACTTCATCATAAAACCTCATCTTTTTAAAAACCCATACATACTTAATCCACATGTATAAAAAAATCACGCGAACTTTCTTGGTGACCTGGTATTATTTAATTTTAACTAATATTTTGATACCTGATTTATATCACTTTTTAAAATCAGAAATTACATTTACTGATACGTCAATCATCCTCAATGAAATTGCAATTTTTGATTTTAAGCATGAAAAATAAGATATTCTTGGTACTACTTGGTACTAATATTTTGAAACTACTGCTGATGGGTAACCAGTTTCTGTTTATGATCGAAATCAATCTGTGTTCTGATGAAACTCTTTAAACCTTATTGATTAACTCATTTAAATCAATTTCAATTTTTAAAACATTTATAGCTATATTAGCTGTTTCAAATGAAATGTTCGACAGAGGGTATGGAAGGTTTATAAGCAGGCAATAAACATTTATTCAAATAAATAGTTTCCATTTGAATCAATTCCTTTCTGCCGACAATCAGATAAAATAAAAATGGTTTTTTGGAAGACTACGTCTTATTTGGTAGACAGTTTTGAAAGACAAAAATGGCAGATGCTCGAGTGATGTAGCGCTGATTTCGCATAAATTTGGTTAAGCTCACAAAAAGATGAAAATTTTTAAGTGTCAGGTCCTCAGATATTGTGGTTATTGTATCCAAATTTTTAAAATTTTGCCATAGTAATTTGTGGAAGGCGTTTTGACGTTAACGTGTTGAAGAATAAGTTTATACCTATTGACCGAAGATTTTGGTTAACGCAGCTTTATTTATCAACCTACTTATTATTATTTGAAGTTCCCTGTAATAGTTTCATAAGTAAATAATTGCTTAGCCAGACTACAACATAATTAATATAATCTTGAGCTGAATTCCGTTTTCTTGAGACTTCAGATTAGTTCAACCATTGTCTTTTTCGTCTGTAAGGATTCATTTTTCATTGCAAGTTATAATTAAGTTAAAAACATAGCAGTGTAAAAATGTCACTTATAATCGTCGATTTTTAAGGATTTGATTTAACTCACAACGGAATTCAGCTGGGTAATTTCTTCATCTTTCTATACTTTAATTTTGCCATCATCGATTTCTTTGAATGTTATCGTTGCGCTTTTAAAATAAAAAAGAACCCACATATCTCTTTCTGAAAACATGTCTTCTAAAGAAAACAACAGTTTGACTTATTAGATGATGAAATTATAAACAAATTAATAATTACTTACCGATATTTTCAAATGAAAGAACTCAAAGAAAAACATTGTTTTAACAATGATATCAATTGTCAAATTGTTAATAAAATGGACATTTCACATGAAACACAATTATATATTTCATATTGAATATATTGGGATTTGGATGCTTTTACAATTTAAATATCATTGTCAATTGATTAAAAATATTTATATAAAAAAGGTTTCTTCAAAAAATTCCATTGACAATGAAAGTATCATTTTAATAATAATTTAATATTTATTACTCTTTACACTTATTTTTAATATTTTCCTCCTCCGTTTCATCGTCTGATTCGTTATCATCAATGATTCCCTGTTTCGCTTTCTCGGAATTTATGAATGAATTGAGGACTTCATCTTGAGAATCAGTAACTAAAATTAGAGGAAAGATTTTCAAATTTTTAAAATAAATATAATTTTAAAAAATATAATTAATAAATTTTTATTTAATTATTATTATTTTATTTTATTATGATTGTTTAAAAATATGTTTTAATATGAATTATTTAACCTGTGATTTTAAAGTTAAAAATCTTAGTTGTTTGACAATAATTCTTTAAGGCTTATTTATTTAATCTTTTTAATATTTGATGAATCTTTCAATTCCAAACCATATTTCCCCCCTCATTTCATTAAGAATTTGAAGATTTTTTTCAATCACAACCTTGGTGTAATGTAAAGCTTAAAGATGTTCTTCTTTAAAAAATCCAACAATATAAGTAAAAAGCAATCTTTAGCATTTCCTCATATCAAAAATATCCTAAAAACCGACTTTATTCGTTTGGAAAATTCATAAAATAAAGAAATGGGTATTCTGTTTTCGCTTTGTTATTTCCAGCCATTTCTACACATCAAATTTCAAAGAAATAAAAGCATTTTCATATTACATAAATTGACAAAAACAGATAAATTCAATAATTTAGAACTTAGTTTTTTAAATTTATTGAGATATCAAAAATGATATTCCTTTTCAGACACCTTGATATATAAATATATTAGGAGAGTTCGTTAATTTTGGCCTAAAATTAAAATAATCAATAGGGTTAGTTATTTTCATAATAAAGTCAAAATAATTTTTTTTAAATATCTGAATATCTAATTTACGTTTGTTTAGGTTTAAACAAGACTTGTAATAGGTATACTATTAGAAAGTGTAATAAAGGAATAGATCAAAATAAAATTCAGAAGTGCTAATGTTTTATTCGATATACGGAAAACAGTAATGAAAGCGCTTAAAAATGCTTGACGAAACATATGCTGATGATATTAATTTACAAATTCTGGTTTACCAGATTTAAATGAGGTGACTTCAATTTGAATGATAAAAACAAATAATAAAGCCAAAAAAGTTTGACGGTAGTGAATTGCAAGATTTTTTGAATGGCAACTCTGCTCAAGAAGAGAAAAGTTGATTGTGACACTAAACACACGGATCAGCAACTTCTGGACAGCTACATGGTCCAGTAAAAATTCTAAAGGAGGGAAATGGATCCTTCATTATTTTGAGTGAAATTGATATCTGGAATCTTTTAAAAATTGCCAGGTCTTTGCTTGCTTGACAGAGAAAAAAGTATTTTTCTGCGAATTGTTAAGGTCAATGAAAAATAGATTTATTTTTAAAATTATAAACGAAATAAATCATGACTTGATCCAAGACAGACATCAAATATTATGATGAGAAAATTATACTTTGTATTTGGTGGAATATAGGATGGGTCGTGTTCCATGATCTTTTGAAATCGAAAGAAACAGTTACGGAAGAACGATATCAACATCAAATAAAAAGATTAAATGATGAATTAATTAAAGCAAGGCCTGCAATTGCCAGAAACTGACAATCAATCTTTTGAATAACAATATGAGACCTTATTTTCTTCAATCGTCAAGCCAACTCTGTTAGACCTGCAATCAGCTAGCTCTCCAGACATAGCTCCAACAGATTTTCATGTATTCAGGTCAATGGTACATTCTCTGGAAGCCTTGTAATTCAATTCGTACGAAGATGTTCAAAATTGGGTGACCAATTAGATTTATTATAAAGAAAACTATTTTTATCACCGCGGAATATCCATGTTACCAGATTAATGGAATAAAGACTTTTTAACTATGGAAAATACTTTAGTTGATTTTTAGTGTGTCTTTTGTGATAACCTAAATATTAGAAGTTGTTTAAAAGTCTAAAAGTAATGCATCTTCCTAATAGGTAACTTTTGAACATAATAAAAAATATTTCAGAAAAATGTTGTCAAGAGTATTTTCATAAAAACTAATATTCTTTTTAATTTATTAGTTTAATTAGTTAAATAAATAGTTTAAAACGATACTTTGATATTCAAAGATTATATTTTACATCAAATATAATAAAATATTAAAAATAATTAATTTTATATTTTAAAATTTCTGGAAAACAAAAAATATAAAATTCAATAGGATTTTTTCTGTAAGACAGGTTTTCATTTTCACCTGTAAGTAGTTAAGAAAAGTTTCAGTTTATTTGGTTTTATAAATTATCCAATAAATTAAATCTTAAATTTATTTTTAAAATTAATAAACTACTTAATTATTTGTGTTACTGTAAGGAGGAAATGTTTACTTTAGTTGAAATCAAATATTTTAATTTTTTTCGATATTTATGTTATTTATTAATTTAAGATTAATGTAATAAAAAATTTTTGTGCGGAAACTATTTTTTAATATAAAAAATTTAATTAAAAATTATAAATTTCATATATATAATTTTATAATATTTTATATAATTATATAATTTTATATAATTTTTATATAATTTTATAAAACTAAAATATATATATTAGTTTTGTGAACAATAATCTTTTATTTTTTAAATAAACGCCATTTAACGAATTTTTACGAAAACACAATATTTTATTCAAT
>JBBMKC010200563.1:0-14123 GCA_037834085.1 Bipalium vagum | reverse complement strand
AATTTCTATAATAACTAAGATTTAAAATAAAATTTATTTTGTGTTATAATTTTGCTTACTTCAAACATCACTTCACCATTATATAAATACTTGTAAATAATAATATTGAAAAATAAAACGAAAATATGGAAATTGCCAAAAATTATGTATATTAGAATATAATAAGTAATTTAAATAAATTTCATTTACAACTTCATCTACACATACGGTTACGGTTATGAAACAAGTTAACTAAATTATTGTAAATCATTATTTGAATTAATACCAAAATTTGGAACTTTTGAGTATAGTTTTATTATTACTGTTATTATTAACCAATATCAATAATGTAGGGTTATGGAGTATTAATTTAAATAAATTCAAGAAAGACAGTTAAAGTAAGAATACTGAATCTTCATGAAATAATTACTTAAAAGACTCTAAGATGGAAAAATGTCTTATTTCTTCATTTCAACATTATTTCTTTTGGTTCACGGTACATTTTTAGGGTCTCTTAGGTACTGCTAATATAACCATATTGATGGTTACTTCGTCTTTTAATTACAGGTAGTATATAGAGGATTTTAAAGTTAATATTATAAAATCAAGTTATTTGTTATTGTCTACTGCTAACAATAATAAAGTTTGATATTGCATGTTGTCTTTATTTGAGTAGATATATTTATCATACTTGTTAAGAAACCTTCAACTCTTAAAGTTCTCATTTAGTTGTTTCAATTACTCCATTTTAGAGAACCTTAACAATATAATTATAAATTATTTCATAGCCATCTCCACTCTTATTATTGTCATTTGTACTGTATTGCTGGAACGGGGAATGGTTGACTTAATAGTATTGGAGTGTATACGTTTTACGAGTGAGACTAAAAATCGTGAGTTGTTTTGTGATTAATATTGACTTTTTTCGTGATTTTGAAAAACCTATAAAACTGTGGAAATAAATCATATTGATCCACATAAATGAAGTTGGCTCATGTTTAAATATTAAGAAGATTAAAGATTCTTTAAAAATATTCTAAATCAATAAATTTGTACAATTTTTTAAAAAGAATGCTTTTAAGAAATTTTCAGACATGGTTTTTAAAAATTTGTCTACATAATTTTCTGCAAAATATAAAATTAAAAAAAATATTTCCAGTTTTGTCTATCTAATCTCTTTAAGCTAAAATAAAAAAAATTGTTTGATTTTTAAATGAATTTTTGAGTTTTTGAAGTTTTGACATAAAAATAAATATATATAGAAGAAGGATATGAAAGTCTGAATATTTTTAAATCCAATAACTTAAAAGAAAATTTTTCAATAATAAAATATAGAACATTATTATCCTGAAAATGCTCCATTGAAATCTAGGATCAGTCAGTTTTCAAATTTTGTCTTTAGAAGGGGTTCAAATAAACGTTCATTAATTATATGATCATCAGAGATAAATATATTATTTGGAATACGTGACATTAACATACTTTTACCAGATCCACTCGAATGAACCAGAATAATTTTGTAGACTGTCCAAAATATTTCACAATTATAACAAAATTGTCTATATCGATTTTATTAAAAATATTAATTAATAAAATAACAAAAAATTGTGATTCAAAATCAAAGAAGAGTAAAATTAATATTTATTGTTGAACAGCTTTTCTTTGAATATAGAATTTTATCCAACGAGGGCCAGTCGAAAAGTTTCGGGAATGGAGAATATCGAAAGGTTTAGTAAAAAATTATCATAAAATACGTTATTTTAATGCTATATTACTTTTATCTAATAATAAAAATCGCATTTTTTAAAATAAATATACCACATTATTAATATAATACATATATATATACCACATTATGGCACACAAAGCGGAAAATAGGAATTTATTAATGGAAAACTTTCGAGCAATAATTTTATATGATTTTCAATGCGGATCGATACAGCATCAATGTCTTGGTCGCCTAAATTTGGCATTTCCTAATGATGCTCCATGGAAATCTACAATGTATCAATGGTTTCATGATTTTAAGCTTGGGCGTGTCTATTTGGATGATGATTTCAAAGAAGGTCGTCCAAAAACAAGTGTATCCAGCGAAAATATTGAAGTTATTCGGAAATTAATTGAAGAAGATCAAACATCATTGAACATATCTCGGACTTCAATCAATTCTATTGTACATGAACACTTGGTTTTCAGAAAGCTATGTTCTCGTTGGATGTCCTTCGCATGTCCTTCAATTGATCAAAAAAGAGATCATGTTAATTAGTCCAAAGCTATGTTCGATAAATTTAAGCAGGGAAGCTCAAAATATTTTTATGACATAATCAGTGGCGATGAATCATGGATACATTCATATGAACCCGAAAAAAGCAGCAGTCAACTGTTTGGGTGTTTCAGGGGAAAAATTAATACCAAAAGTTGTTCGATCCCCGAATACCTCTAAGCAGATGGTTCCCTGTTTCGTAGCCAAATCAGGTCATGTCGCTACTACTCTTTTAGATAATTGTCTCAGTTACTTCGAATTGGTATACCACAATTTGCTTGTCTGAAGTTCTCAAAGAACGGAGAAAAAACAACTCTAGACGCTTCATTATGCTTCATCATGTTAATACCACTTCCCATAAAGCCCATAAAAAATCGATATTTTGAGGACACAAAACCTTGAATTTTGAAGCCATCAATTTCATAGTCCTGATTTGGCACCAAATAAATTCTTCACATTTGGTTTCATAAAAAAATTGAATGGGCAGAGGTTTTCATGTCCCGAATAGGCTGCAGAAGCATTCAAATGACTTGTTTTGGGCATACCGACTTCGAATTGGAAAAAATGTTTCAATATTTGGTTTGACAGAATGTTAAAGTGTATAGACTGTGGCGGTGAATATTTCAAAAAACAATTATGTTAATTATTATAATAAATAATTCAGGAATGTTTGTGTGTCATTCCCGAACTATTTAGACAGACTTACGTATTTTATAAGTAACGGGTATAGTGAAAAATCATTTAGGTTGAGCGCTGTGCGAAATTTCAAAATTTCAGTTTATTTATTTATAATCAGAATTTTATTTCGATCTCAAAATTAAAAAAGGTGAATTAAAAGAACAACATTTGTGGAGACTTTAAATAAAAAGATTCGCAGGAATTTGAGTAATTGCTTGAGTACTAAGATCGACATGTCAGTGAAATCATAAATCTAATTCAACAGTTTGAGTACAGAATATAGCTTTCGGATGATGATTCCGATTGGGTTTCTAATGTAATGAATGATCTGAAGAAAATTAAGAAAATAGGTAGTCAGTTATATGATCAACGAAAAAGGCAAAAGAAAAGAATATATATTTGAATTTATGTTGTCATAATTTTTTATTTGAAAGTTTTTTGTGTTCCATTTTATTGTTTAATTATTTATACAAATATAATTTTTCATCAGATAAAATAAAAAATAATTTTTATTTTTTGGATATTGTAAAGTATCCATATTGGTTATTTTTTAAGGATCGGTACCAATTCCCCATCTTTGTACTATTCTCCAATCTCAATTTGCGTAACATATTTCTAGAAAGCATTTCCTTCGCAAATTGAGGCTGCTCAGTATTTTTAATAAATTACATTTTTGTTTATTAAAAAATTTCAAAGTTTCTAAGATCACGGTTTAGAAATATTGTTGAACTAAAATCCTATATAATTGATACAAATGAATTTATTTTCATTTTTTCTTATTAATAATGTAACTAATAATAATGATTAATAATAAATATTTTTTCTGCTTTGGAAAATGATTTTTAATCTATATTTTTGTTATTCTGATCAAAAAACAAAACCGCTTTGATAATTGGCAGAAAGTAATAAAACAAAATATGAAATAATGATTTAAACAAAATCATATGAACGTGAGTGGTTAAGTATATGCATTAATTTCTTATTTGATTGCCAAATTTTTTGCTTAAATGCAAAAACCATATTGCTTTCAGTTTAATTTTAATAAAGTTTTAAATTCAAGTAATACAATTAAACAAAGAAATTAAATATATACAAGAGAATTTATTGGGAAAGTGCTCAAATAGATCTTGCTTTTGACATTCATTGAATATGTTGGATTAAATAAATTACTTAGATAAATTGTTTTAATTAATTAAAAAAATTTTTTTCTTTCTGAGTTTTGATTAATTATTGAAACGTAAAACATTTATTTTTAAAAATTTTTAATTAAAATATTTTCCACTTTAATTGTTTAGTTTTGAAATTTGTTAAAAAAATCTTATTAAATATTCAGAAAATAGTTTTAAAATATTAAGAATCTTTTCTAAAAAAAATTAAATTTAGATTAGAACATTTTCCATAGATAACGTTATCCAATAGCTTGATAATTTTTTCAATAAATTGTATCATCCATTTCTAAAACAGTTTCTATTAAGTCTTCCTCACTTTCTGCGGCATCACATGCCAAATAATTTTTGTTTCTGAAGCAAATTCGTACTCTGTGTCTTCCAAAAAAATGTGTAATGTAAATCTCATAAGAAAAACCTCGAGATCAATTTTGGAAAAATATTTAGGTATCCGATGTAAAGTTGGTTGAATACACTAACCCTAATCATTGTAAGTATAGGTTAGCGGCTGGACAACATCCATTTGTGACCTCAAAACCAAGTCTATTCCTATTTTAAAGTATGCTGGTTTGATGCATTTTTATTAAAAGAAAGTCACTAGAATATCAGCCGATCCGAGTCTAACTGACGATCCAAGGGTTGGTTGAACTCTCACGTCCGACTAAGGATTTCTTCTTTATTTTCACAAATATATTTTATTTTTATTCATATATATTTTATTCACACAAATATAGTTACTGATTTATATTTCGATTTCATAGTTTGACTTTAATCGTTTATCGAACTATCGATTCATTTTTATAGCTATTGATTTTCGTTTGTGTTCAAATTTTATTGCTTGACTTTATTTACAAGTTATAGTTGATCTTTGTGATTTCAAGTAACAGGAATTGGTTGTTGTGGAACGTTTGATATTTGTGTTAAATATTGTGTTATTGTCAATCATTTTATTGTTAAACTGATTATTTTTCTTTCATCATTAGTAAGAGGAAAGATAACGCCTCAGAGCTTAACAATATCTAATAATATATATAGGTGATAATTATAATTAAAAATATTATCGAAATCATTAACGCGTTTAGATGCAACATTTTTCTTCATCTTCAATTTAAATACGGCCTTACCTTTACCTTTTACTTTTAACTTTTTTGATTAAAAAGAGTTTCCATATTTTATGATCTCTCTATCTTAAGTTTTTTCTCTTAAAAGTTTTCCTATATTTCTTTCAAAATGAATTTTATATAAAGTATAAATTTTTAAAATAAAAATTAAATTTAAACATAAAATATAAAAAAACATAATTCGTCAAAAATGTTGTCCATTTTATTTAATTTAATAACACTTTAACATTTTTAATTTCATGTAAGGACATTACTAAAAAAGATTTTCTCCTTTTTTGAGAAAAGAATTATTGAATTTCGAAAAATACAAAGAAATCTTATTGAACAACTTTTTTGTGTTTAAGTGGTCTTTAATTTTCAATTATTTGTTATTTACTCAACCATCGTTAATTAAATTTTAATAATTGAATAAAATATCTTCATTTCCATTTTGTATAATGAGGATTTATCTTTTTTTTTTAAAAAAAAAGATACTATTTTAAGTTCTATTTTTCAATATATTCTTATATAAATCTTTTCATTCAAGTTTTGTAATCTTTTAATGAACACTTTAATGAACTTTTTTTTCAATAATTTCTCTAAATTCCTTTTCTTATTTATTGAAGAAGAACTTTCTTTGTTCACCCTAAAAAATCAATTTTTTTGACAATTAATTAATTATTGAATTAAACAAATCACAATTTAATATTATTAATTTAAATGATTATGAAAATTAAGATTGGTGAAAGCTGTTTGAAATTAAGATAATTTTTGTTATAATTTTTTGATAAAATTTTCTTAAATCTTTATGAAATAGAGCGTACTTTAATTTTACTGAACTTTTGATAAATCAGATTACTCCATTGGGGTAATTCTTTAAATAATCCAACTCACGAAACTTAAAATTAAAACAAAATCAAAGTTCTATTAATGAAACGTTGTTTTAATCTCAGAGCATTGTATTTTCACAAGTCTGACAAAGTACTCGTGCTTTATATCTCAGTCAATATTTTATACTCCTGGGAATTTACTGATTTTTGAGAAAGCTCTTCTTGTGTAATACTTTAACAGAAAGCTGTGGACAGCATATGTTATGCAACTTTTCCTTTCATCATGGATCAGTGAATGTGCAATTCTATAAAATTTCTAAAAATTCTGTCACAATAAATATTCAGAGTACTTAATCCTAAAATATGTTTAATAATTCACAATGAATCGTAATTTATGCTAATTGAACAGTCCAACAAGTCTCGTTTCTCTGAACATTTTCATTTCGTATAAAATATTAAAAGTTTTTTATAAAAATATAAATATCTTCAAATGAAATTCTAAGGTAACGGCTCATTTCGGGATCCATAAGAGGTCAATTTAAAGAAGATTGCTGCTGATCTATTACAAATAGGAATATAATTGTAATATTAAGATATTTTAAAAAGTAAAAAAGAAAAAAATGAACTATTATTACATATATTTATGATTCGTTTCTCAACAGGCTTATATATACAAGGTATTTGAGATAAATCGCGAATATTTTCAAACGTATATAATATAAATATTTTTATAAAATCCATCTGGCCATTATTTGTTTAAGTAAGCTAATTTATTAATAATATCAAAAGATAAATTTTTTAAAAAAGTTTTTAATTTCTTCGGAATACGACAGAAGGGCAGACCTGACTACAATCCCCTTGATTATTATCTATGGGGCGTAGTTGAGGTAAAAGTCAATCCAGGATGTTGTGAAAAAGAAAGCGGTACATTTGGATAGGGAAGAGATAAAACGAGCATGTAGCAGGTTTCAGTCCACACTTGAAACGGTTGTTGCAGCTAATGGACCTCACTAAACAATATTATTGTGTAAAATTTCATATAGTGGTTTAACAATTTTTATTTAAATCTACTTATAACATCGCTCTATGTATTATTGTTTTATTTGTTGTAAATATTCCAGATTTATCTCAAACACATTGTATATGAAAATTAGCAAATAATCCACCAATTTTACTATATTTTAAATACTAAATGCTTTTCTGGCTTGTTTAATTTTTTTTTATAAAACTGTCAAAATATGATTTACTTTTCTCTTGAGATCTTTTGTAATACTAAAATATTTATTCAACATTTATATCTTATGACACCTAATAAATCATTATTAGAGAATATTTGTTTGAGATTTTATTTAAAAAAAAACGGTTATTTAACGGTTCATATCGCAAAAGTGAAGTCATAAAACCCGCCATTAATTTCATTACAACCGAATACACGATCATTGAAAGTATTACAGGATAAGATGAAGATCCTGTTCAAACATATTCAACTCTTATCACTTTACTCATTTTTCGATTATCAGAGCGGTAAATATAATTTTTTGTTCAGATAAACGGTAGAATACTGTATATCATAACAGGAATGATGCTCTCATTCTTTTTGAATCCAAAGTATTTGTCATTCATTTTACTTAAAACCATCGAAACACCAAGCGTAATTAATTAATTTTAAATAACAATGGCTAACAATAAAATAAAATTTTATTTAAAATTTTCAACCTTTTTCTAAAAAAAGAGACAATTTGACATTTTAGAAAATCTAAATTCCTCATAATTCAATGGAACCTCTGAAATTATTTTTCATTCTGACTCTAGGACTCAAAGGAAAGTCAATTTTGATGAAATGTTTTCCAGAATTCCTGATTAAGAGCAAGTTTTACAAATTTCTTTTCAGTAAGCTCTTGAGATTAGACGATTTCCATTTTCCTTTGTCAAAATACTCTCACTATTGTATTAAAACAAATTAGAATTTTCCTAGTGGATTACATTTGGGTATTATTTCTATTTGAAATTTCCTTGAGGTAATTTATAATAATTTAATGTAAATAATAGAACTATATTGATTTTGGAAAAGTTTTATTTAGCTATCCTTTGTGATCGATACTATGCAACATAGGCAATTACAAACATACTTCATAAATGTGTTATGTTTTTTTTTATTAATTAATGTAGAATGACTGATGTTATCTATTATGAACTGCCAAAGGCTAGTTAAACCCTCATCACACTCTATTCTGATCAAATTTTTCATTCTCTTCGAAAAAATCAACTCAAAATTTGGAAATCAGAAAAAGGTGACATCTTGAAACATGATAATGATAAATCAAATGTTACCAAGATTAAACCAGAAGAATTAAGCAGCTTAAATGGGAAATTTTTCCATAACCGCCATACACTTTACGATTATCGCCTTTTAAATTGCTGCAACACAATTTATCTCGAAAAAGATTAAGTTTTTCGAAGATGTTATAAATGCCTTGATTATTTTTTCAAAAATGAATCTCTGTATTAAAAATGATGAAGGCTATTTTAATAAGAAAATCTTTTCTTTATCTTGGTTTTTTTTTAATTTTAAAGTGTTAGTATAAAACGAAAGAACTTTAAAATGATATAATAATCAAATTAATAATTTTTAAAGATAAAATGTATCATATAATTTCCAGCAATCAAAAAGTGTTACTTGAAAGACCAATTAAAAAGTTTAGAAAAGCTTTCATATATTAATTCCATATTGCAAGTGTGAGAATCTAAAATTATCTGAGTAACATATTTAATTTTTTAATTTAATTTGCAGTATATTGAGTTAAAAGTTTTTAATAATTAAATAAAAGTTTAAATTACATTTTTAATAAAAACAAGGATAAATTTTAAAGCTCAATGTATTCCAATTAAATGCGAAAATTTTATATGTGAAAAGTATTAAAATTTCATTTGTTTTAATAGCAAATTGAAAAAAACAGAAAACGGTTTGAATAAATAAATTATTATGGAGAGTAACGATTTTTTAGCCACCACTAACAGCAAGAATTAAATTTAAACTAATATTATAAATGAAATTTTATAAATTTTAAAGTAAGGGATAAAAATGATCATAACGTAAAAAATAAATGAATTTCGAAAATAATTAAATAAATATTAAAAATAATTTGATAATTATTTAAAAAAATATTAATTAATCTCATAAATAAAATAATTAATTTGTTTAAATATTAAAGAAAGGGAAAGCACTTTTTTCTACATAATTATTTTCATATAATTTTGGCCTAACGAATTTTAGCAATTCTAATCCTAACAAATATTTGTGAGTGGAAGTACTGACGAAAATGTTACTAACATTTAAGGAAATAATTCATCTTTTTATAATATTATATAAGATTTAATGAAAAATATAAATTTAATTAAGAACAACGCTGCTTTTGCCAATCATTCCAGAGTGTTTCACAAATAATCTGAAAGTTAACAGTGTCAATACGTTTCTCTAAAATGCGTAAAAAAAAGAATCCGTCTGTGGTGAGAAAGTTCTCTATAAAATTTTTAACAAGCTCTTGATATTCAGAACTGTTTATATCATTTACATGGTTAGATAAATGTCTGGTGATAAATTGATTTTTCTTCAAAGGTACAGCCATTTCAGTTATCCAGTAGATAATACTGATAAGGGTTAACACAATTCCCAGAATCAATAAAATCCATATTGTTATGAAAAGCTTGTCATAAATTACATTTGATGGTAAAACACATTGGATATTTCTATAAAATACGTCTTTGTTATCCTTTATCATAAGTCTACAGTAGGTGACAACCGGAAACTTACCAGTGAGATACCACAACTTTCCTGTAAAGTAGTTCCTTATCAAGTTGACGGGGAAATAAAAGTTTTCCATGTGTAAGAATATTTGTAGGAAATATATTTCTACAACTGCAATGCAGATATACAAGACCTTTATTATTATATATAAAACGATGAACGGAAAGGACGTTTTGTATGAATTTGATAGAAGAAGATGAGTTTTGGTCTTGAATTGATTATTTCCACTAATCAACTTAGTTACTAAGATAATATATTTAATAATTTTCATTTTGGTTGATTTTTTATAAATATTTGCTTTGGAAGCCATTCTTAAAAGGTGGTTGATATTGATTCCCATAGATCCACACAATGTTTTCCAAATGAATCCCGGGATAAGTAGAATGAAAATGAGCAACATAACAAACAGAGGTACCCATTGATAATATTCTGAAATGGAATTAAAATATAATATTAAAAAGTAGAAAAACAAGAACTGACAAAATTAACATAAAATTTATCGTTAAAAACCTCTTATCCATCAGATGATCCTAATGACCTCAAAAAATTAAAAAAAATGGTTTTATCATTCCCAATTACATGTTTACTATCGCATATTATCTGAGTACATTTACATAAGTTGGAAATTAATGATAATCATGAATTATCTTGATCGCAAAATTGTATACCAAAATATGCAAAATAAAGATCCTTGACTGAAAAGGTAATCTGGTTTCATTGTTTTGAAACAAAAATTCCAAATATGTAAAAAAGGAATTAGGATTGTAGATATATTTCATTTCTTTTGGTGCATCTTAATTTAAAATATCTACAGGTGAATTGAACATATTTCTATTAAATGAACAAACATTCCTACTACTTTTTGACATTTATTAATATATTTAAAAAATTAGCTATTTAGAGTAATTATTTAAACAAGCAGAACTGTAAGGCAGTTTTATGCAAAAAATAAGATAATAATTACGTAATTTTTATCTATATTAAAAAACCTGAGTGATAGAAGAAAACTGTTTAGATATATGAAATCCACACATCAAGTAACAAAAGGTGCATATATTTATATCTTGGGTATAAGATGCATGTAGACTTGTGTAATTTTATAAATATAAAATATAATAAAAAATCAACTCTAACTTATTTTCAATTTTTCTAAATCCAGTTCTGCGTTTGGTGGCCCTATAGTTGAATTAATGAAATAAGTACCCTCAGACCAACAGATAGCCTTGGTATATTCTTCAAAAGGCTTTGGCCAATGTCTCGGTGTCCAACAGATTATGGGCTGGAAAATGTACTCTCTTAATCCAGAGAAAAGCGAAAAAATCATGAAGAGAAATGGCAAGATCTAAAATGAACTAATTTGTACTAGGGAGACATGAGATTTTTACGTTTTTATTTATAAAATGATACATGATTAACAAAAAGTTTTAATTGGTCTTTTTACTGTAAAAAAGTAAATGGCTCTATCAAAAGCTTTTGGAATTTTTAAAAAGGTTATAAAATATTAGAAAAATTAATGTAATTGGTTCAGGAATTTTTTCGTAAAAGAATTAATAGTTCTCTAAAAGCCTATATTATCAGAGTCAAATATTTTTAGATTATATAAAAAATATAATGTTTCAAGATAAGTTAAAAAATAAATTGGAAATTTCGTTTGGTGTAAAGAGATCGAAAGAAGGCATTTCTTACAGGCAACAATTATTTCTCAAAAGTTTAATTTAATTATTCATTTAAACAAACAGCGAGAACTAATGCACCTACCTGATAATTTATTTATTTTTAATAATCATAAATTTGTATTATTAGTGTAAATTTATTTCCGGAATTTTTTCAATAAAAAATCAATAACATTTTAAACAAAAAATAAGCACACATTTATTGTGGGAAGTATTGTCACTAGCAGCTCCCACCTTCGGACAAGCTACGAATTCCTTTTGAATGAAATCCATTTTTTGACATGATCAAAGATTCGAGCCACTTTCTAGTGTCACAATTTTAGCCAACCTTGCTTATGAAGGAAGTAATAATGTGTTGTGGAGAAATAGAGAAATGATAAATGGATTCTACAAATTTCAGCAATGAAAAAGTAAAAGTTTACATGTGAAAGCAAACAAGAAAAATTGTCTGAGTAAAATTAGCTCGATAAAAGATAATAAAATTTAAATCAAAACTATTTATATTAATAAAATATTTATATTTATTAATATTAATAAATAATCGAAAATGAGTTATTGAGAGTTTTCTGAATCTCTTCAGCTCAGAAAAATAAATTGAAATTCTCAGACCTGTAAGTAATATTTTCTGAGAATTTTATAAATTTGCTAAAAATCAATTTTAATAAGTAAATATTTTAACGAAATATAATAATAATAATAATAATAATAATAATAATAATAATAATAATAATAAATATATTAATGATTAATATTTCCTATATTTTTCTCCACATTACGTTTTCTTATGGGATGTTTAAATTTTTAAAATATTTTTAGTTAATAATAAATTAAATTATTTTTTATATTCATATTTATTTTTACGAACACAAGTAAATCTTTGCCGATATCTCTCACCATGAAAACAATTTTGATCATTTTAAATTTATAATATAACTTAAATTATAAAAAATAACGTTCAATCATTTTTAATGTAAACTAAAATTCCATTACTAAGAATTATTATTTGTAAAATAATTAAAAATTAAAAGCATTACCTCCGAGAAATATGAGTCTACAAAATCTTCGTGATAATCCTTTGGCAAATTCAAAAGTTTAATTATATTTATAGAGCCAACAGAAACCATATTAAATCAATGATAATAATAGTAATAATTTTAACTGAATGTATCTTATTTGATGGTGTGGCTGCTACAACGAAGCAAATATTTGTGATTAATAAAATCAATGAAATTTTTCATACATAACAAAAATCTAAGTATACTATCTTTGATTACAGCAACAAAATTAAACAGATTAATTCTTAAGGATAACTAATATAATAATAAATTAATATTATTAATAAGAAAAAATATGCAACACTTTAAACGAGAGAGATCAACCTTATTCATGTATTAGGGGAGGTGTATTGATTGAACTAAGAAATAATATTAGTTATATTTTTAATAAAAGTAAAATAACAATTTCTTTTAAATATCTTAATATCCTATGTAAGTGTATATAGGCTAAGAAATTCTATTTGTTTAAATAAGGTGCAATAAATGAGTAGCCCGACATTACATGTAAGGGGTATTTCAGACATGTATTAATGTTTTAATTCGATATGGGGAAATCACAAGCGGGTGCTCATCAAATTATTGACGAAACACTATGCAGATGGAACTCCAACTTTGTCAAACTGCAAAAATATGGTTTAGCAGATTTAAATCATCCGATATCAATTTGAATGATGAAGGAAAAAATTTGAAAATGTCATTTGCAAAATGTATTGAATGACAGCCCATAATAAAACAGCGAAACAATTGGCTATGACACTGAACACACATAGATCAACAATTTCCAAGCGGCTACATGTTCTAGGAAAAATTCAAAAGCAGGAAAAATTTGTTCTTCATAATTTGAGTAAAAGTACCATCTCCAATCATTAGGGTATATCCAAATCTGTATTTATCAGACAGAAAAAATATTTTTTTGTTAATTTATTTCTATAACTATAAACGAAAGAAATGACAGCCTGATTCAGGACACGTATCAACGTCCACCCCAAAGCTCAATAATTATGATAAGAAAATTATGTCTTGTATTTAATTAGATATCAAGATTTCGTGTACTACAAAATTTTGAAATCGATAGAAATAGTCATGGGAGAACGATATCAATATCAAGTAAAAAGATTAAATAATAAATTGATTAAAACAAGACCTGAAATAATCAAAAAATCGACACAAACTAATTTTTCGAATGACAATGCGAGACCACATTTTTTAATCGCCAGGCAAATATTGTTAGACATGTCATGGGAAATCCTTCGCAAAGCCATTTTTAACGAAGGGAAATTCTTTGACTGATTTTGATGTGTCTATTTGTTTTAAAATAAATATTAAAAGTTGATTAGAACAATCTAAAATTAATGTACCCTCCTAAAAGTATAAAATCTGGTTGCAAAATAAAATAAGATTTATGCTTTGAAGATCGACATACAGTGCCGTCCAAAATATTAGCAATTTTTTAAAAAATATGTTAAAAATAAGGCACAAGTTGAATTATTTATTAACACATTTTTATAAGTACAAAAACAAAAATCACAATAGTTAGTATTTTGTGTGTGCACCTTTTGCAGCCAAAACGGCTG
>JBBMKC010200552.1:0-14124 GCA_037834085.1 Bipalium vagum | reverse complement strand
TATTAAAACAAATATATATATGATTACTAAAACATCTTATCTTAATAAATGACATTATCATTTATGAAAACGTCACTATCAACTTGTACACCTAATAATAATAATAATAAAAATAATAATAATAATAATAAAAATAGAAAATAAAATATTTTATTAAATAAAAAACAAAAGGACTTGTTAATAAATAATTATAATAATATTGGGTTGACCTATATATTCTGTCGCCTTGTTTAAATTTATTAAATACATAAAAAGCAAACTAATAAATTTTAAAAATAATTGATATTAATATTGAGTCTATATAAACCTTCAATAAATAAGTAATTTTACAAATTTATTGCTTTAAAATAATTGTAATTTAGCTTATGGAAGTGGAGTGCCAGGTTGAAAAAAAATGAACATTTCCTCAATATTTTACTGTTCGAATAAATGCTGCTGAGTCCACTATAAACATATATTCCGTTTCTGTGAAATCAGTAATTAGCAGAAGAACGAAACAAAGGTGATTTTTAAGATTCAAAAACAACAATTTCAACGAGTGTGATGAAACGCGTTCTGGGAGAAAATACGACTTCGATGAAGATGCTCTCAATAAATTGTTGCATGAAAATCCTCGTCAACCGACTCGTAAAATTGATGTTGACCAAGCAACAACAGTTTCGGCATTTGGATAAGATGATTAAGGTTCAAAAACGAGGAATCGAAAAGCTAACTCGTCTTTGGAAGAGATTATCAACAATGGAAGAGAATATGTAACTGATTAACTATGTTTTTTTTACTGAAAACCTGTTGTATTTGAATATATATATATTGGATTAGTTTATATACTTATTATATTGCGAGCGACAGAATATATGCATCAACCAAATAATTAAAATTAAAATTATATGGTATTAAAAAATAATATCAACAATAATAATTTAATTTAATATAAATAATCTAATAAATAAAATTACATTAATAATTATTTTTATTATTACATAATTAATTATATTTTAAATAAAAATAACTCATAATTATTTATAATTAATGATCAAAATTTAAATAATAAATATAAAATGTAAAAAAACTATTATAATTAAAAAAGGATTAACTACATATGTATATTAAAAAGTAACAGAAAAAACCTCGAATTCATTTTCAGAAGGGGTAACGGAAAAGTTACGTTCACTGTTTCTCTTTTTACATCCCAAAATATCCTCGAGCTCTTTCAAAGCATTCATCATTTGATGATATTCGTGTTTCAGGGCCTCGGACAAATTCAGTGAAGGTGTCTGCAACGATAGAAAATTCATTCTACAAATTCACAAAGTAAATACTCCTGGGCCCATTTCGTCGAAAACTCCACCGTTTAACATCTGAAATGAATAAAAATATTCAATAATATTATTTCAACAAACGAAAAGAAAATGTTCTTTATTCAATCCAGTTCGATTTAAAAAGGAAAAGAATTTAAATTTCAGCTTTTGATAATATTAAAAATATACAAAACACTTAAATTCGAAATATACAACTTTTGTGAATTAATTCCATCTTAGATTTAATTGGTGATCGGAAAGTAATAAGACAATATTATAAAACCTGGTTTTTATTTATAAATAGAATAAAGTAAAGCGACGTGCAAATCCAAATACATTTGACAGAATGAGTATCAGAATCGAAAGAGATCCACCATCATACTTTCCATGACAGAAGTACCGACTTCCTGAAGCTTCAGTCTGATTGTTCGGTTCATAATAAAACCGATGTCGTTTCCCACCACCTGTGGTAAGCTCTAGGATGTAGTATTCCCAAAAAAATCATCAATGGGGCGTGGCTTGCGGATGTTTTGAGATTTCCACGACTTTATTACCAATACAATATTTTCTTTTTCAAACCACTGAATATTCTTTGGTTTAGAGAAATAAGTCTAACCAGAAGATGTCATAGTCATCTTAAAATAGTTCTTTAGTCTTTTTTGTCCCTTAATCGTAGATCCTAGCATGACATAAAAATGAGAATCTATGGACAGTAACGATTTGGACAAGATATGTTTAAAAGTAGACTGAATTATAAATATATATATTTATTGAAATTTTTTTGAAAAACACCGAAAAGTCCGAAATATTCGTTTATACGAGTAGTTACTTTGACAGGAAAATACGGAAAATGCAAACATTATGGTTTTCTTGTCTAGATTTTAATACTAATTGCTTTTCCTTGATGTTTGATAATGTTAAATTGATGTTACTAAGTTTTCCATTACTTCGGAGCTGATTTCATTGAAAAATTTATAAAACAGCTCGTGAGGTTATTAACAGAGTCCAAATCCCTCAAAGGTTTTCCATCGGATCACAATTTGGACTGTCTGCAGGTCACTCCATGACAGGTATTTCTATGCGTGAAAACCATTCTTCAGATACTTTGGAAACGTGAATCGATGCATTTTCTAGTTGAAGGGTGAAATGTATGTGAACGTTTTCTTCAAGATGATTTACCAGGGGGTTGTACATACATATGATTGGAAATGGAACATATAGAAAGTACACCGTGAGATGAAAATACTTTTAAGATCATTAGACTACCTCCAACAAAATAACGCTTTGATCTAGTGATATTGTTGTCTCATAAATCATGACAATAACATCTATAACAATCAGGACCATCCAAGTTGAATTTCTTTTCATCGGAAAAAATTATACCTTCCTATTCCTTCTTCTAATGGATATGCTCTTTGCAAATTTGAAAGACGCGGTTTAGTGAGCATTTTTCACCATTTTGCATTAGGCTTTGATCGTAAATCTTAGATATTTACGATAGTACATGGTGTTTCGTTATCGAAAGTTTCAAATTTTCAACAATTTGTTTGGAATTCAAATGATCTTCGGTGGCTTCTTCATTTTGTCAGTGGTGAAAATTTAGGTGTTTTTGTAATTAATAATTAATCATGTCTTCGTTACAATTTAAACCTTTATTTCATTAATTATCAGATCTAGTAATAATTAATATCGTTTTTGGATAAATTAAAAAAATTATTTATTAATAGAAATAACAGAATTTAATCAACACATTTTCCCTTGTCTTCAATCATTTTCAACCACCAGTCAGGTATCATTTGAATTCCTCTACTGTGGAATTCTGGTAATTTTGAAAGCAAAGAAAATTTTGTAAGAAACAAATGGTAAACAGAAGAGACAATATCAGGAGAATAACTGAAGTGAGACAGAATTTCAAAACATAACTCGTGTAAATTTTTCCACTGTGGCTCTTGCGCAATGCGATCATGCATTATCCAGCTGAAGAATTACATTATTTCAATTTACTAGTGCAAGTTCGCTTTTTAATTTGACTGAGTCTTTCCAATTTAGCACAATATATTTCGTCTTTAATTATTCGCCTGACTAATAAATGCTCAAAATAGATAATATCTTTGAAATTACACCAAATATACAAAGCCTTATCTAGTTCAAGTCTAGCTTTGGGTGGGTTGTGTTTTGTCACCTCTTTATAACTCATAAATTAAAGTGAATTATCTTTTTTCATCTCCAGTCACAATGTGCTTCAAAAACGGAAAATGGTCTTGACAAGATAAAAGTGAATAACATTCATCGCACAATAAAAATAATTATTTATATTTAGCTAACATTAAATATTGTTCCCATTGTTCGCATTCGTTAATTAGGAATCATTGTATTTTAAAAGGGTTCAATTAATAGAATAATTGTTTTTTGTTTTTAAAAAAATTTTGCTCTATAATATCAATAATAGAAACGAAAATTAGGGATTTTCATCACATTATTAAAATGATAGTCTACAAGTTTGTGGAACTTTAAAATTAAAAATTTTATATCATAAAACTATACATAAAAAATGTTAACCGTTAGAAAAGAAAATTTTAAACATTTCAGGAACAAGTTTTAATTAAATATTTATTAACATGAAGTAATATTTAAAGGAGTACGGGATGATGCATTTCCAGATTATTTTGATTCATTTTCCCTTCGAAATAATGACACAGCAATTGAACCCTGTCTTCCTTTCGTTGTGCAAAGTTAACATAAAGGGGTTTCCCATCCACGATTTTCCCGTTCATTTCAAACAGTGCCCTCAAAGCTTCTTTGTGGGTCGAAAACGATATGAATCCGAATTGTTTAGACTCGTTCTCCTCCTTGTCAATCATAATCTTTGCACTCGCAACACTTCCAAACTCGGAGAACATTTGTTTCAGTCCTTCATCAGTCATCTTATTATCAAAGTTCTTCACATAGAGATTAGTATTAACATTCATTTGTCTTCGTTTCTCTTTCACTTTTTTCGTTGTCGAGACCCCTTTCACAGCTCGTCCAACATATATTTTCTTTTTATTTATTAATTTCCCATTCAGCTTCTCGATGGCGTCCTCAGCATCCTTCGGGTTCTTGAATGACACGAATCCGAATCCTTTCGAAACGCCTTCATCATTTGTCATTACCTTGGCACTGATAATTTCACCAAATGGTTCGAACAACCCTTTCAAGCTCTCATCGGTTAGATCAGTTCCAAAGTTTTTGATGAAACAATTTGTAAAGTCGTCGCTGTCTTTATTTGTCTCCGTTCGAGGAATGAACTTTCCAACGAACACAATTTGACCCTTTATCATTTTTCCATTGACCACCTCAATCGCTCTCGACGCATCCTCTTCGCACTTGTATTGTACGAAAGCAGAACCTCTGGACCTTTGATTTTTATCCGTTTGGAGCTTGCACGAAACAATTTCACCGAAATGAGCGAAAGTATCATTTATCTGAATAGCCGTGATTGACAACTCGAGATTACTGATGAATATGTTAGCATCATTAGATCTGGAGGAGTTGAGACCATTCTCGGACCACATAACTCTGCAGGGTACATCAAGGATCTTATGAAGGTTGAGTTCTTCAATGGCATGTTCTGCATCTTTCTCATTTCTGAAGTTGACGAAACCATATCGAAGTGATCTGCCACTTTTGATGTCGCGACAGACTCGGGTAGATATTATTTCTCCAAAGGGTCGAAAGAGATCATGGAGAACTGTTTCATCGACATCCGGGTGAAGATCACCAACATAAAGACTTGCATAGTATGACTTTTTGTTTGTCATTGTTTAACTTTTATTTTTCGAGATATGCTTTCTTCGTTCGATTTAAACAAAAACTTCAAATTCTATGGTGCATGAGATTCCGTAAATTCATAATTCCGCAATTAAAATACAAAAATTCTTTGTCATTTTATATTTTTTATTGATATATGTACATTTGAAAACTAACTGATACAGTAAAAGAAAAAAAAACAATGATAATTACAAACCCTCAATCAAAACCTGTTTTATTATAACCATCTACTCAAAAAGATGTATGTTCAATTCAGACCACATCTCCTTCCAGAACTACCAAAATGATTTTGAATGTTTATTTAAAGCTTATTCTCCTGTCTTCACTAGTGATACCCTTGATTCAGTTGATATTTCATCTCCAATTTAGAATTGATCGCTTTAATTATAAAGTGCTGAGACCTTACTATCTTGTAATTGCCTATACTGTTTTGGGATTCCCTAACTCTATATAACTTTTTACCGTGTCATTTTCATTAATATCTTTACCAAACAACATTTCAAATAATGATCTGATCCACATGCCTACGATGCCTTTAAGAGTCAACGTCTAACTAGTTTTAAGTTAATCAAAAAATAATGAAACAAGATAGTGTGAGTACTAAGCAATCAATAAAGTGTACTTTCATTTGAATATGAATTTAAAAACCATACCACTATAATTCACCAAAAGAACCACGTTGAATTACTGATGAAGAATTTGAAGACTCCGAAAGTGATAATCAGACTTTTTTGAAAATATTTCTATATGGGTAATTATTACCAAAATGAGTTACTATTTGTTTTTACTAATAAAATGATCAAGATTTAAATATCCATATCTCAAATGATATCATGAAATTTTGCAAGATTAAAATTCACCTCCTTTAAAGAAAGTGATATTTGAACAGCTTAATAATAAATTTCTAAATTATTACATCAGAAGAACTAAGTCAAACAGACTTAGCCAGAGTGATTTCCGAATTTAACTCCATGTGACTTCTATGTTTATAACTTCAAGGAGTTCAAAACTTCCAAAAGATATTGAAATGTTAACATTGATGTTTCCAATCAATTAGACGGAAGATTTCGTGAGAAATATATTTATTTTAATTGCTGAAATTTTCCAAAAAGACAGATTTATCAGTCATGTAATATCCATGTTGTCGACCCAATAAAATACAAAAGATGTATTTTACTACTTGCAAACAATTGTTGACAAAGACACATTAATGATGATTGGTATGATTATTTTATCATTTTCCAAAAAATATCAAAATTTTGAAATCTTAATTAATTTTAAATTTATTTGTGTAACACCATTTAATCGTTTACTGTGTTAAAATTTTTTCTAATATAAAATTTATTATATTGATGATTATATTATATAATTATAATATATAAGAATATATATTATTTTTCAAGTATACGCTTTTTAAAAAACATTTTTGAACACACAAAATTTTATTTATACTACCATCTTGAAAGATGCTTCGATCTCTTCTTTCAGGTCTTCTTCAGTCAATTTTAATCTTCTTCGATGTATATCTTCAAACGATATCACTATCATGATTTTAATAAAATCATCTACATTATTATTGGGCAAAGGTAAAGAAAAACCTTTTTAATTCTTAAAATTTTGAAAATACCATTTTTTTAATATTTTTAAAATTGTTTGATTGCAAAGAAAGACAAGAAAATATATATGCCAAAGAAAATGAGTTTAGTGTAGTAATGACCAACTTTGATAATGATGAAGAAAGAAAAATATGCGAATCATTAGTAATTAAAAAACTGAAACCAGAAATTAATTCACAAAATGGAGAACGCAGGAATCAATGGATGATTATTGCTTTTTTTAATTAATATTTTTTTAAAAATATTTTAAAATGGTATTTTTAAAGTTTTAAGAATGAAAATAGAAACAAAACTGAAATAGAAACAAAAATAGAAAATTTTAACAAAATTGTTAATGATGGCATTTATACAATAAGAAATCAAAATTAACGATTTCAAAATCTTTTTAACATTGAAAATTTTTTTTTCAAAATCAATTGAAAATATTGACTTTCTTTTTTGACTAAAAACGCCCTAAACCAAAACAAACGCCGTCTTTAGGGCGTTTTTAACCAATTATTGAAATTCATAAATCAATATTAAAACTAAAGCGAATATATTTTTATAATTAACTCATTTATATATAAATCAGAGTTTTCATTCAACTACGAAATTCCACCTTGAGGAAAAGAAGAATTTTATTGATTTTGAAAAAAGTTGAAAAAAATAAGTGTTACTTGAAAAATTTATTCAGTGTGTTGGGTACAAACCCCATTTCAAAAACTAAATGTTACAAATCTCATTTTATTGACATAACGTGTAAAAAGATTTTAAATTAACTCTGTACTGTAATTATTTTATTGATTATATAATTCATTTTACATAATTTTTACATTGATTTATCACAGGAATGAAAGGTTTGGTTAATATACATTATACATAATTCAAGGTCAAATTAAGTTTAGGTTAGAAATAGAACGAACCTTTATTGATTAAACTTTAAACTTAAGCGTGTCACAAATTTAGTAAATTAAATAAAACGCGAAATACTTCTAAATCTTCTAAACATTGAATTCATAAATCTTAACGAATTAAACCAACGAATTGTTTAATTGCTTAGACTTAAAAACTGTCAGTCATGTTTCACTTAAGTATTCTGTTAAGTCTCAAAAGCCTCATGAAAGATAAGTAACTCTACGTTTCAATCAATTCTTTTTTTGCTACACAAAACAAATTAATGATTTAAAACTCGAAAAGGGAGTTGAACTTAGGTTTGTACCAGTTTATAATTTATATTTACAGTGGTGGTGCGTCACCACAAGAAAAATATAATTTTTAACATTAGAACAATTTTTGGGACAATATTGTATGGAATTTGTACCAAACTTTACAAGGCAACATTTCACAGTATATTAAAAGAAATAAATAATTTGTGCCGGAAAAAAGTTTGCTAAAATAATAAAAACACAATATCTACAATTTATGCTTTATTTATAACATGCAGAACAAATTCAAAACTTTTTGGGTGATGCAAGACTTTTTACTAACCCTGTAAAACTGAGAAAGTTAGTGATCTTCTATATGCTTAACATTCCTGGTTGTTTATGTATTGATTATATCGGTACAATAATAACATATTCTTAACAAATAATATTGTAATGACAAAAAAATATTCCATAAATAACTGGTATTGCTTCGACAACATGAATTTCAGTAAGTGATATTTAATTTTGGTCGTTCGATTTCGTATAGGTATTTTGCTTTTCACGTCAGACCACGCAGCCTCTAATGTTTTAGGATGGTGACTATTTTCAGGATTGAAATATTTTAAGAAATGGTTCATCAAAATATGTCTCATTTTAAGCAAAGGTTCAATCATATTGTAACCTTCCCAACTATTTAAATATATGATGGATCCTAATTTATTATGTATTGCAATAGCATCAAACAATATCTGTATGTTTCTTTTCTCTATTACTTTGAGGAATACCTTTCTTCATGTTCTATCAATTTCTCAGATAATCCAAACATCTTCTACACGCTGTCCGCGATTAAACTTTTTTTCCAAATTTTGACTTATTGCTCTGCACTATTATATCTTTTCCATCAACCTGGCTCTTCTTCTGACAGGTAAACAATTATAATATGGCGAGTAGAGGAGAAGTTTTTTTAATAGTTTCTGATAAATGTTTGATCATTTTCACAAACAATGTCTTCGAAAATAATAATTTATATTTTGCATATTTTATTGTAACACAAATGATTTTCTTTAAATTTGTGGTTAAAATTTTACAACAATCACAATAGATTTGATTTGTAATTACCTTTTTTCAATTAGATAGTTAATTTAAGGATTGCCTTAATAAAAATATTAAAAGGTTTTAAATTTTTGAAATTTTTGAAATTTATAAATTTGTTAGGTTACCCAAAACACCCACCCGTCCCAAATGAAAATTGTGTACAAAATAATAAGAATAATAATAATCATAATCATAATAATAAGACCAAGAATAATAATTAAATAATAATTTTAGCTAATTAAAAAGTACAAAAGTTAATTAAAAAGGAAAAAAGGCAATGAATTATTTTTTAGGGATCTAATCTTGACAATGGCGAACCTAAATTTCCAAGATTAGATCAGGGTCCTCAAGGAGGGACCGATTTAGGATTAATGATCCTAAAAGGGAATTGACATTTCCCATTAATAAAACTGGGAAGTTTTATTTTATTTCGTTTATTTTATTTTCTTTTTTGTGTATCTTAACATTTTACTTTAAAAACATTATTTAATATTAATCATTATTATAATTCGACTATTGAATCAATTTAATTATTTATTTTGTTTTAATTGGTTTCATTTTATAAACTTTTGTGTTTGATTGATTATTCCAGACAATTGCAGACATTTCAGACCTTATTATGATGCCTTTCTCTTAAGTTTGACGATTTTATTGTTAATGTTATCACCGAGATTTCGTGTGAGTTTTTTTGGTATAAATATAAGTTATTGCTTTACTGATTGTTGTTATTTTTGCACCACCTAAGAGCTGGAGTCAGGTTTAACTTTGATACACTTAATAGTAAAAAAAATTCTTTTTGATAAAATTTTAAATAAAAATTTTTTATTATTCTGAAAATATGTATTTTTAGGTGTCCACAACTTTAAAAATACATTGATGTTTAAACTATGATTATCTGATATAAGGTTATTAAAATAATATTTCTAAATATTTTATAAAATAAGAAATATCACTATGTTTACATTGATTTATATAAACAAAACGGGTATAAACTAAATTTTTGAAAAAAAAGTTTTTGAAAAGATATAATTAGATTTTAAAATTTTAAAGATTTAAATTTATTATTTTATAACATATTTAGTCCCAGATCTAATGAGTTTTTAAATTTGTGTTATAATTTAATTTTCGGTTCTTTTGAATATTATTTCCTGCTTTACATTTCCAATATTATTTCAAATTCATTTTTCACTAAAATAAATGCCATTGTGTATTCAAAATCGAATTAATTTGCAACCCCTGGCAGGAATTAAGTGATATTATGAAAAATTATAATTAAAATAATAACTTGATTAAGACCATGTTAAATAATATTTGTCATAATGGCAATTTTAATGACAGAAAACATAATTTTAAAAAAAGGTAATTTGTTTCACATATTGAATTTATGAATTGTATCAGTAAAGCTAATACCATGTGGGGAGAAACATATGGTCTCTTTTTCATATTGATAAGTCACTACGAAAACTTCTTATTGATTAAAACAATAACCAGTGGTATCAACATTTACCAACGTTCAGAATTTCTAAATATTGTCTTTAACAAAATCCGGATTACATGATTTATCAAAAGAAGAAAATTTATGTTGAATATCTTCTTGATTTTTGAACTTCTTTTATTAGGTAGAAAATTGTCAAGTGGTGAGAATGGATTTCTATGTATGATAAATGTCAAGGTTGTAAGGTAGGTGAAGTAAAATTTCGTAACAAGGTTCCTGTAATTTTTCTACAGTTAATTTTGAAATGTGATGCCAAGCGTTATCGTGCAAAAGTACAGGAGGGTTACGATTCATTAATTTTGGATATTTTTACTTCAGTTTTTCGTCACAAGCATCGATATGAAAACAACATGATTCACAATGATAATGTCTCCATTTCCTAAGAAATCATAATGAATAATTCGGACCATAAACCATTAAATGGTTATATTACCTTCCCATGAATTATTATTGGCTTTACAATTGTACTTGGCTGAGAATCTTTGAATACCCACTAGCAGAAAGATCTAGTGTTTTCAATATACAACCATTTCTTGTCACAAGTAATAATTTTTTAAGTAGAGCATCATTACTGTTTCTAAGCAATAAAGAAAAGGAATGGATAAATGCTAATTTTGGCAATTTTATAATATATGTAGGGCATATTTTTGAATTTTCTTGACTTGCAATTCGTCAAATATGGTCGCAAACTGTGATATTGTCAACCCCAAACATCTTTGCGGGTGCACTGGTTATTTATTTTGGACTTAACTTTATAAGAAATTTTTAATGATTGTGATCAATTGTTGTTGATTGCCCATCTTGAATAGACGTGTCTCCAGAATGAAATCTTTTGTACCAACACTGAGAATCTCGTTTACGAACTGAGTCTTTTCCCTACACTTGACAAGCATATGGCATCCAACCTCTGGTGCATTTCTCTTAAATTTCAATTCATATAATCATAATCGAATTTTAGCGGTTGTCATTGTTTCTTACATCGAATCTCTTATATGAATTTGTTAATTATTAAATTAGATTTAAAATTTTCTATTTTATTAACACATCCTCCTTAGCTCATACAATATTTAAATTATTTCATCAAAATATCGAAATTATTCGACAATTTCAATTTAAAAATAAATTAAGTTAGATATCAATTATATGATCGATTTTAAATTATTAAAAATTTAATTAAATAATTAAAATTATAAAATTGATTATATCGATTTTTATTTTTTGAAACGTATTACCACACACCAAAAATATTTATTTTGATAAGATAATTTTCAAAGAATTTTAAAAATTGTTCAATGAAAATCTATAACCTAATTTTGTAACGTAAAATAATCTCAGAACCCATTGGAAATTTGCTATCAAAACAAATACTTAAGTAACGTAGATTCTTTCTATCATTAAAAAGATCTAAGTAACGTGAGAAGAAAACTAAGACCGACTTTATTATTGTAAGCATTGCAATTAGAACATGATACTTTACTTTTAAAATCAGTTTTATTTTTATTTTTAAATCTTTAGATTGTAATATGCTGAGTGTTCATAAGCCTTCTCCTGATATTAACCAAAGCGGTATCTTATTTTAATTTCAAATTACTTGAAAAACTTACTTTGTTGACTGCAGATTGCAGATTGTCGAACTGGGATTTCAAATCAAAAATCCCAGAATTCTGTATTAATACAATCATTATACAATCTTAAAAAACCAATAACACCTTGTAATCATGCCTACCATAGCTTTGCAGGGATTCACTTTTCTCAATGAAATCCTGAGCCGTTTCATCGGCGTTAGAATTCATTCTATTACGTCTACGGGCTTTATTGTTGGAATTTAAATTTGAAAAATAATCATATTTATCAGAGAAATTGTACTGGGATTCTAGAGATGAAGCACGTGTACGATCCATAAATGTCTTTTAACTTTGAATATCTGAAATAAACGTTGCTGAAATCATCAGTTTCACATTGCCTTACAATTTTCAAACTGGTATTTTTTACAATATATCCTAATATTTTCACAAACTCATTCTTAAATCGATATTTCAGTTTTCAAGGTCATGGTTATATGTTTCATTAGATTAAACAAACAACAAAATCAAATAATAAACGAAATCCATATAAATGTTTGGTAATTTTAAATCATTATTAAGTCTTTTAATAAAATTATAATTTAAATTTAATAAATACCTTATGGGATTTTAAGTAATGATCATAAATGTGATGAGCTTTGTTTTTTGGGATTTTAATATATTAATTCTCAATTGTTATAAGACGAGCACTAAGAAGTAAAGGATACTAAATTTAGAAAATACAAAATTATTTTTATTTATTCACATTTTAAAAATGAGATTTGATTTACTCTAAAATATAATTAACTCGTGAAAGAGTTAATACATGTGATCTTAGCTATACCAACACCACCACATATTTGGATGCTCATTCAGTGATCTGAATAGTCCATGCACATATGAAAGGTACGAATCCCCTTGTCTCCGATTAATTTTCAACTAACAATAATAATAATAAATCAAAAAAAGAAAAAAGAAAACCTACAATGATTCCAAACTCGCCAGTGAAAGTTTCAGATCTAGACTAACTTGATAATGCACATGTCCTACCTTGATGAAAAATGAAGTTGCAGGACATGACGGAAGTATATCTAATTCATTATGGTTTGCTTTGAATAATAAATTTTTATTTAAACAATTAATGCTAATACACAATATATAGTGGTTTAATAATATTTAGCTTAATAAATTAATATTCCAAGTTAACTTTAAAAATAATAGCACCAGTAATAATTTCGTTATTTTTATTAATTAATTATTAATTTTATTAATTTATTTTTATTAATATATAAATATTTCTCCTTATTGTTATTATGAGAAAATGTGAAGATGAATTTTGTTTTTAAGAAAACATGAGTCTCCTTCATTAACATAAATGACTTTTAACTCTATGTTTATAACATCATTAAATTTCCTTCAGTTCATGAAAGCTTTGGCTGAATTCAAGAGTTTGTTTCAAGGTGTTGTGAAAAACGAAAGTCTATTAATTAAAAAGTTAATGAGAGTAAAGAAGAACTTATAAAAGAAAGAGAAGGATTGGTAATAATTTTAACTAAAGTCTTAAGTGCGATTTTTGTTGGTATAGGTGGTAATAAAGAAGTGGTTAGTGGAGTTGATACAACAGTATCAAAAGAAAACGAATCACAATAAATAGATGTTAAAGAAAAATTTGAAAATAGAAATTAATAAATTAAAACCTAAGGAAAATATTCGATGATAGGACTTATATCCCCTTCACATTTTTGAAAAAGTTTAAGAGATTCAATTTTAAATAGTTCAGAATAAACCGAAATACGTAAAATGGAAAGAAAAGAAATAAAAGAATGGTCAATAAGGACTTATGTCACCAATTAGAAGGTGAATGGTTATCACGGTCAATTATCAATAGTTCTAACAATAATTAAAGAAGGAAAGCTGATCAATTCCGAAAAGATATTTAACATAAAAAAGGGAAGGATGAACTAAAAGACGATTTGAGTGAAAAAAACAACATAAACAAAGATCACACATGCAGAGTTTTGGTAAATTGGCTACAAGTAGAAACATGGCAGTAGTAATCTCCGATGTGCCAAAGTGTTCAAAGAAGAGAGAATTTTCCTTATGTACAAACAAAATATAGGTCAT
>JBBMKC010200541.1:0-14125 GCA_037834085.1 Bipalium vagum | reverse complement strand
TTATTATTATTCTTATTATTATTATTACTGTTAGTTGAAAATTATTCAGAGATACTGTGATTCACCCGTACAAAATTTTATTTAAAAACAAGTTTTTTCTTTCACGAACTTAATCGTTTTCACATAAATGTGCGCCTGTTGTGGCTTTGCTTCATCTTCTTTTTGGAGCAGGTCGTCATCGCAGTCGTCCAGATTTTCAGAAGCATCATCATTTTGGTCATCATTCAGGCTTTCATCTTCAATTTCGTGGAGCTCGGAGAAATTTACTGATTTTTTTTCCAACATCCATGTGAAATTTCCATTGCGCAACATTCCATTTGATATTAGACGCCACGCAGAATTTGTCTATTTTGGTTATTTGGCGTTTAGGAAATTGCAGACTTCTCAGAATTTCCTCATTTCGCTTTTGCCATGATCCAAGACAACATATTGAAAATGTGTCTAACAGAACAGTCCAATCTGGCAGGGCTTTCTTTGTCTGCTCGAGAAGATCTTGGTAGTGAATGAGATTCTTCTCGTGGTTCCAGTAGATTTTCTCTGTATCATAATGACATTTGTTGTCAATAAAATGCAGGACTTTGCGGTCCGTAAACTCAATCTGAACTTCAACACTTTTTGTTGAATTCACGTATTGACTTTTAGCGTTAACAAAGACTTAAGTCTTTGAATTTTCTTTAATTTGTCTGGCCAGATAGTCTTGGATCGAATTATACCGGCAGTTTTGAAATATTTTGGATGGAATGCAATGGACAAGAACATGAGACAATGTCTCTTCTTGCTCATTACACCTTCGGTATCCACGGAATGTTGAACCATGGCGAGCATTGATCTGAATTGAATATCGCTCGATGAATGAAAAAGCTGCAATTGATATTTCACCGTTGAAAATTGGAGCAGTGGATAATTTTGATTGGCCAATTGTTCCAGCTGTGATTCCAAGCATGATTGATTAAATTGTGTATCTTTTTTGAAAAAACTTTTGCATCAATTGGCTTCACAATTGCTTCATTCTGATAACTTGGGTTCAAATGTTGAAAGAGTTTCATACATATTACATCTTCATCGCGCTCGAATTTGACATTGATCTTGTGTCTGGACTGCATTTGATTGATTGCAGAACAATTCTGAAGATATTCCATGTCACCACGATTCGAAAGCTTGATCGAGTGTTGATTAACTCGATTAAAAAGACCAGAATTTCAGGTTGCACCAATTAAAGATGAAATTGCCGTACCTCTAATAATTTTAGCTGGTGAGTTAAAGAGCTGAAATACATTTGCAATTGACCGAACAAGATATTCGTCAACTACAGGTATAATGCCAGCACCACCAAAACACTTTGGAGTATACATGTACTTAATAGAAGACTTCCAAGACCAAGTATACTTTTCAAGAGACGTCGAATATTTGGTTCAATGCCATTGACTCCTTGCGTCATCTCATTGAACGTTATGTAATTAAAAGCAAAAATCAGTCGCGAATGAATAAAAGTCTGATAGGCATTCAACTTTTGCAATGGGGAAAAATGCTTTCAGAAATAATTCGTAGCTGTTCGATAATGTCAGCAAATAACGATCGAGGTGGTGAATGAAGATTTTCATAAAAATTAGCATCAAAATATCGATATGTCTCATCAACAGACAATGTAGAAATTGACGAATCACCAATCTTCAAAGGATATGAATTTTGAACTCGTGGAACACAAACAAAAGCACACTTTGAAGGCCGAAATCTCAAATTTAGCCAAGATTACCGTTGAACTGCGCGATCCAGGAGGTCTTTCATGTGTGGACGGTTTGTGACTAAAAAAACAACATCATCTGCATAAGCAAGTGCATTCAACCGGTGTTCAAGAATCAAAACATCACCTCTCAACACTTGATCGAGACTGTTTAATATTGGGTTTATTCCAACATTAAACAACGACATAGATATCCCTGCCGAACACCTACATAAATTTTAATAGGATCTGTAGTAAGATTGCGCACATAAAGTTTGATTGACAATTACTATATAGGGCTTCGATCAATCTGCACGATTAAGAGCCAACTCTCATTTTCTGAAGACAACCAGTTCTGAAAAAGATATCAATGCTGCCAAACGCATCAGCAACATCAAGCAAAGCAATATGCAAGGGCATTTGCAGTTCTCGACGATATCGATCAATTAAATCACAAAGCAGAAAATTATGCGCAGAAAATTATTATGAAAGGACCCAAACTCTTTTGCATAGGATCAAAAGAAAAGAGTACCCAGTAATTTTCATCGTGAAAGAATATATTTAACATTATATTAATATTTAATTAATTAAAAATTATTATATATTATTTTATATTATTAATTATTAATATTTAACATTTTAAAAGTGATGTAATTGCTAATGAAAGGTAAATCTTCATTGACAATGTCTTACTAATCAATGGATAAAGCATAAGAATTTCTTTACATTCGATATAGTGAGAGCAATAGGCAATCAAATGATCATCTTTAAAAATAAAAGAGAAGAAAGATTGTTCAGACCATTTGAAAACGAAAACGGATTTGTACAAGTTAATTTTTTTAACCTTTCATCATCATTATAATTAACATTATCGATATTACCACGACCAGAAAGGTGGGACACCGCATTGAGAGAAATCTGAATTTTGAAAGCTTTTTTCCGGATTTTACTAATGAATTTACGAGAGATAACCAAAGTATCAGCTTCAGAATCTTTACTGATCAATTGAAAAAATGCAACAATAAATGGTCCACAATCGTAGCCATTGTCTTGTTTATTTACTTTTAGTTGACAATCAGTATTTTTGACATCAATCTCAAAAGCAATGTTTAAAGAAGATTTTAAAACGTGGATCTGTTTTTGTACATAATCAGGCATCAACGGAGATGGAAGTGGATCAAATTAAAATGAAATTAGACGAGTCTTGCAGTAAACGAAAGCAATCCAATGTTTATTTAGAATATTCAAAGGACAGAACAATCTATCAGCAGAAAAAGATCCAGAGCAAAGCTTTGGATAAGACTGATTGTTATTTGCAAGACAGAAAGCAATGAGAGGGTTTAAACAAAAATATGTTTTATTCAAAACACATTCACACAAATAACTGCCAATATCAAGATCGATAAACAAAGAATTATACTGGAATGATCGATAAGTATTTTAAACAATCTCCTCACTATCAGTGCTATTTACACCTGTCAAATCAATGGAATTGGAGATAGTGCAGACAGGTGTAGGCACAAGTTGTCAATTCGAATCAGATACATTTAATTGTCGTCTGGTTCGTCTTGCAATCGGATTTAAGTTTTCGAGAGAATTCTTAACAACGTCATAAAAGGTCAATGTATCTGCAGTTTCAAGATTTTTTTTCAGCAGGAACCTGAGTAATAGTTTCTTGATCAGATAAAACCAAACAATCATTATCCTTATTTACTACATTTTCAGTGACAAAACTATACATATTGTTTCTAGACACTGTTCTGACCGCTCAGCTACATCCACCGATTAATTTTAAATTATCTCACAATTATTATTATTACTATTATTATTATTATTATTATTATTATTATTATTATTATTATTATTATTATTATTATTACTTTTAAGATTATTATTATTATTAATTAATAATTATTATTATTAGTAGTAGTAGTAATAGTATTTCTAATTAAAATTACCTATGTAAAAATTGATAAACGAAAAATATTTTCCTTTAAATAAGCCTGATAACTGAATCTGTTACGTTTCAAAAGGGTTTCGTTATTAATTATGAAAGTCTAACTGAATTTCCAAATCAGAATCGAAAAAAGTCAGCTTCATTCGTCGTGTCGTTTTCCCATAACATGAAGGCCTGAAAACTTTAATCATTATAATGTACATTTAGGTCTCATTGTTCACTTGTTCTCCACATCAATCAATGTGACTGAACAAATGAATGTTTGTCAGAGATCTTAATTATTTAATCATTTAGACAATTAATTGTTAATCGTTTCATTACCGGATTTAATTAGCAACGTTAATTAATATATAAATTAAATTCATGTCCAATTTAAACAAATTATTTAATAATATTGGTTTTTATTTTCTTTAGATTTTTAAATAGTATTTTAATTTGTATTAATTTTTTTCAGGGATAAGAAATGCAATGAAATTAAAATATTTTTGAAAAAATGCCTTTAGCTTCTCAATGAGACTGGTACCCTTATTATAAAATCAAAATTCCCATGTAGGTTGAGCTTTAAAGTTTTTTTGTGAAATTTCTAAGAGTCGTACATATCAACACAAATACCAGATGAAATTACTTTAAAATAAGTTAATTTATTTTCTTTTATTAAATAAAATTCACCATGCCACACTTGAAAAGCCCTATTAAAATCAGGAGATAAAATTCATGAAACGAGATACCAAAGAGTCTCAGTAAATGTGATCTGATCATGGACAAAAATTACTGAACAAAATCTTAACCAGACACCAACGATGAAGGAATAGAAGAACAATTGTGGCTAATTGATCCACAGAGCAACGGTAACCATTCATTAGAATAAATTCAAGGCTATTGTGAATGTCTTCAAAAGTTTCGTCTAAATTGCTCCTGTCCTCAGTTAGAAAAAATAAATAAATAAATTATTTGGGTTTCATTAAATTATTAACAGATTTCCTTTGAACACTTTATCATGAATGAAATTGTCCAACTTCCAAAGAAAGTGTAAATATGAAATATTATCAATTTATTCTAATTAATAATCCATGTAAAAAACATATATCTTCGATCAATGAATTTTAATGTTTTATAACAAATAAAAGTTAATTATAATAAAAAGTTAAATATACAAAAATATTTAAAATTTATTATTATTATTATTATTATTATTATTATTATTATTATTATTATTATTATTATTATTATTTAACTTTATCGCAAATTCAGATAATTATGTACCATTGTGTATAGTAAAAGAATCATCAATTCTATCACTCGTAGATACTCTAGAAAACGGTAATAATTTAAACAACAATAATTTTTTAAATTGTGAAAATAATTTAGAATTTGAGTGTGGTTACGAAAAAATATTTAAGAAAAAATAGAAAATAATGTCCAAGTTAATATTAACGAGAAATATTTAAAATTCATCTCTTAGAAAATGTATGTAACTTTTAATCACCCTATATTAATCTAAGAGTGAAATAATTAAAGTAAGCTTAAAATAAAAATTATTGCGGTTTATACAATCAGACAAATCTATTTAATATTTTAATATTCATTAAAATTAATTAATTTTTCTTGCTGAAATTTCAGAACAGTATTGTCACGTTTAGAACTTTAAATAAGAAATATTGATAATTATAAAAAATTCTTTTTAAGAAATCATAATTGGATATCAATTTTTCAATAGACTAAATCCATATAAGATTGATTTATTTGATTTGTTATTGGATTCGGTTATTTCTTTTCACTAATTATTATTAAATCAGAAAACTAATTTTTTCTGTTGCAAAGAAGAAATCTGGAGCAGATTTCATAACAAGGATTCCTTTAATCTTCGATCAAGTCGTCCAGCTTCTAAGCATTTCCAAGTTTTAATAAATTTTCAAAGAGATGTAGGACACACATTGGTATCTTTCTTAACTTCCTGTTGGTTTTCTATGAATCTGCTTCCACAAAATTTTCCATATGAACTTCATTAATATGTAACAAATATCCATGACGTAATTCGTATTCGAGTCTTGTATTGCCGACTGAAAATATTGTAAGTTATTTACGTGTAATGTTTTCTGAGATTTTTCATCCCTCGACTAAGTTTCCTTTGGCTTCCACACTTTGAATTCGTAACGAAATAATTCAGATTTCTCGTTTCTAAAAGTATTATTATTTTGTTTACGTTTTTAACAAGTAAAAATCAGATTATGCAGGAAAAATTAACTTAATTAAATAAATTGTCAATTTGCCTACAGATTGTTTTATTAATTTTACCTAAATCAATTTAGAGTTTATAATTTAAACACTTAATCACAATGTTCCAATGGCTTGAAATTACAAAAGAAATGGGTCGCATTAAAATGAGTGCTAAGATTTGGTAATAGTTTAATATTAACCAACATGCTAACTCTGATTACCAAACCTGTCTACTTTAATCTTACGAGTAAGATGAATAACATTAACATCAATAAACCTTATTTAATTTCTACTCAAAATCACGAAAGGATAATAGTCAATGATAGTCACGTGACATCAAGAATCAATAGTCAACTTTTCCCTGAATCGCAATCACTACACGTCAACAATCTAATATATCGCTCATTGTCTCTAGTCTACATGTTCAAATTATTCTCAATATTTCACCTGTTTGAACTAATAAAGGTGATAAGAAATACAATAATCAAATGTATGAAATATCTTATAACAAATATATTCATACACCAAGACTATTAATTAAGATTAGAAAAACGAATTTAAATGATCAAAAATGAAAATACATGTAAGCTATGAATAAACGAGACAACAAATAAAAAAATATTCAAAAGTAATGATTCAATTTACATGTTCTTCTGGGTTCCTTGGCCAGCAAAGATTTCCCTTTCTGGATCGTTCGTTGCTGATCAATCTTGACGGAATCCGTATATTGCAAAAAACATGAAATCGTCGTACTTTTTTGTTGATAATCATGAATAATAACCGTTACTGTTCCAATAATTTTCACCGTTCAATGATAGTTTTCAACTTTCACAAAAGTATTCCAAAATAATTTCTCATTTCTAACTTAGTCAGCTTTTCGAGCTCTTTTTATATTAAGAGCTCTCAAAAGTGCCTCTCATTCAATCAATAGAAGGCTAATGCTTTGTGTGATAGTGGAAATTCATGAGATAAGCCGAGAAAACTTCAAAACAGCTCTTGTGGGTAAAATGAAAAAGATTTGATTATAATTATATTATTTAATATTATTTTTTATTAATATTATCAAAGATTCTTTATTAAGATTATTTAGAAAAAATGAAATAATTTCATTTTTTTAATTAATAATAAAAAATTATTATTAGTAGTATTTTATTAGTATTAGTACCACTATTATCTAAAACCTGACAGATTTCTGTAGAGTAAAATCGTGATTTTTCAATTATTATCTTATATTTAATTATAAAATTTTAATTAATCAAGAGTTAAATTTTAAAATATAAAATTTTTTATTTAAAAAGTAGAATTACTAAATATTAATGTCATACTTAACAATGTTTATTAATTTCAAATGACAAAATAATACAGTAAATATTCTCAAATAATATAATAAATAATACTGATTTACTATTTAATATATTGGTTAATATTTCCAAAACAAAATATAAATATTTTATATTTTATTTAAGGTTCTTTTTACTTTCCATAGAGTGCTATATAAACAATAAATCAGATGTTTCCGATTTTTGAGCTGTTAGATTGAAAAAGTGTATAGAATATATTTAAAATAAAAAAGGCATGATTGGTTGAGGAAACATTTTACGAACCTTTCACTGAATGAATATTGTAAGGTTTCTTTATTTTTGTTTAAATATTACCTTTATTAAAATGAAGGACAACTCTTACACTAATATTTTATATTTTGAATCTAAAATGTTTCAAGAACTTCTGATTATTACAAGAGACATCTTTGAACATATTAGGTCGACATATAAGTAATGTCGTTTTTTATAGAAAACTTTAAATAACATTATTAATTTTTAAAAAAACAATAGAAAAAATCAATATTAACTACAGAAAAAATAATATCTTTAAATTTAAATAAAAAATCAGAAAAATTATTAATATTATTTATTAATTCATTACAAAAGTAAAAAATTTCAAAAAAAGGAGAATAAAGGAAATAGGTTTTAAGAAACATTAAATATATTTACACATTTCAGTTTCTCTTATTCAAAAAGTAAAGATTTTCCCCAAAAAATCCATTAATACTGCCATTGTGCAAAAAACTAGCTACATTATTTGTTTAAATGAGTACATCTATAAAAACAAAAATGACATAAATAAAATATTTTGTTAAGTCTAGATAAAAATTTAGTATCGTACATATCTACTGCTCATACGTTTCACTAATACATTGCTGAAAAGCAGTTTAATAGAAAATTTAGAATGAACAGACAAAGATTTGATGAGCTTATTAAGATAACAACGGATATTTACAGAAGTTGATGATATCACTCAGGATGTGTTACAAGTATAGAATACGTTGAATACTTCCGATTATTACTATGAAATCAAGATTTCAATAAGAAATCAGGAAACGAAAAATATTGATTTTGTTTTAATAATACAGAAAATAAGTTCAGAAGTTTTTTCAGATCTTACTTGTTATAATATACTGAATATATTTTTAATTAAGCTCTATAAAATATAATATTGATGAAATCAGAAAATAGAAAATGATTTAACATAAAAAATGAGTTAAAAAGAAAAACAAATATTATTAATAGAACAAAATTATTATTATTTTATTTATATAATATTAACTTATTTTTCTAATTTCGAGCTGACGATTTATTTTCAGACCAATAATTAACTATTATTATTATAATATAATGTTTAGTATTATTTTAAAATTAAAAAATTATTATTTTAAAAATATTCACGGAATTTTACAGTGCTTCATCAACTCTAATTAAATTCTGTTAATTATTTAGGTCAGTATCTCGCACTCTTTGTTAATGTGCAGCACATTAAATTTCTGTTATTTTTTTCGATTATTGTTAGTTGGAAAATAAACCAAAAATAAACTGACAATTTTTTTCAAATTTACTGAAGGTAACAGATGCTATAGACAACTTTGTTACACCAATGAAACCTAAATTAGCAGAACTGAGCAATTTGACTTACATAATATTTTTTTTGTATGCGATAGGTTAGCTAGTTGTTAGTACAAATGAATTCAAAGCGTGAGTCTAAATTAAACAAACAAGCATGTATTACACTAGACCCTAAAACTAAAATCGACAGACGTTGAAAAGCGATATTTCACTTGTGAGTAGCTGCTTCAAAGGCAACAAAAGAAAGTACTTCTTAAATCATATGGTCATTGCGGAAGAGGATGGATATTCTTTGACAATCTCTAGAGGAAAGTAATCCACGTTAGGCAAGGTCAATCGATCTCATCGGTTTCAATATCGACATCAAGGTGGAATATTCATGAATCGAAAGTGATTTTTTGTATTTGATGGGACCAAAAAGGTGTATACTTTGAACTGCTACAACTGGTTAATTCAATTACGGGCGATCGGTATATGCTATAATTGATACGTTTAGATCATGTATTGTGAGAAAAAAGGCTGGAATACGACCAAAGACAGGAAAAATATTCTTTTGCATGTTAACTCCAGGCCTCATGCCGCAAAGGTCGTAAAATTATTTGGAAACGATCACGTGGTATGTTTTAGTGCACCCGCCTTATTCGCCGGATATTTTTCCTTCCGATTACTGGTTATTCGACGGATGCAGCACGATTTGACAGGTTCACTTCTTTCAAATAAATTAACCAATGACTCCTAACTTACATGTTCTCAAAAGACAAGAAACTTTTTCAAGATGGAATTCGAAAATTACCTGAGAGATTGGAAAAAATAGTTGTGATCGATGGACATTACTTTGATTAATTTGTTTATTCATGTTGTTGTAAAATAAATATATTTTTAAAATACATTTTTGACCTGTAAAATACGAACTAAACACTACAAAACAATCACTGTCTCAAATCTGACCAGAACTTTACAAATGACCGATTACCTATTGATTTTAAGTACTCATCTAAACCAACACTGACCATTACTTAGGTAGTTTCATATTAAAAATAGTGAATTCTGAGATTTTTCGCGTCACATTAGTTTTCCTCGATAGTTTACGAGACACTAATTTAGAATACATTAGATGAATTGAGGGTTTTCAGCGCATAATTCTGAATTATTTTATTAAATAGATAAAATAATATATTACAATATTAAATATGGATGACGTTTAAAAATTCTCTTTATTTTCAATCACTTTCTTTTTTATTTCTAAAGACGTGGATATAGTGGATGTTTTGTTCTGTTTTTTTGTGTATCCGTAGGTAAGCTTCCGGTTTATATTTTTCTTGCTATAGAATAAGACCTATCATATTGTATATTGTTAAATAATACAAAATACCTCGGAATATCACACCAAAACAGGTTAAAATACAATGCATTTTACCCCTACATGTTTTTAATATTTCTTTTCCATTCACCATTGTTAATAGTCTTAGGTAACAGCATGATTTCATTTATTATATGACAGAACCACACTCTGTCTTCAATTGAGACAAAATAGTCTTTCGCATTTACTCATTAATTTTTATTCTTCATCTCTCGCTTCTCATTATTCTTTTCGTAATTTTTTAACGGTGAATTTTATTTTTTTTAATAATTTAATTTACACTTCAGTTTTATTGTAATTATCTTTTTTGCTGTTCCCCTCTCGTAAGTATTGTGCGTAGTCTAAATATACATTTACTTAAATAAAATTCATAAATTAAGACAAATTTTGTCATGTCAGTCATGATCACAATTCATTTCCATAAACTTTCAAAGCACTCAGTTTTATGGGCTACGTCTTTGCGTAAAGGGTAACTCATCAGTCTTAATTGAGTAATTTATTTTTTGGCATAGCTTATTTCGAAGATACGTGTTTTATTTTTGTTTTGTTTTTAATTCGATCTCAACTATTTTTTATTTTTGGTTTTAGTGTCATTTTTCAGTTATTATTTTTCGTTTTAGTATGCTTTTACTATTACGTTGGCAAGAAAGTAATGTTGTATATTTTGTTTATAAATGGTTAAAAAATTTACAAAAGATCAGCAATTTTTTCTACGAACGCCTGTTAAAAATTATTTTAAATTTTAAAATTAAATTATAAAAAATATTATTTATAGTAAGACTATTACAGGGTTATTTAAAATATATAGAAAAATATTCAAAATATATAAATTCTATGCAAAAATATAGAAAAATATTCAGAAATATATAGAAAAAATATTCGATTGTTTCTGTTTGAATTTGTTGTTTACCACTTTTTGTAAAAATCAAATAAGATGGAAGATGAAATAAAGATGCATGATAATTTGTGTCGAAAGAAGCGAACCTCTATTAATAAAAATATTCTAAGAACGATCCGCCGAGATTTTGACAAAAATATGCCGGTAAAGGTAATTTCAGAAAATGCGAGTACAGCTTGCCTCAATACACACTCTACGTATGCTGAAATTTGGGCTCTGATTTCAGTTGAAAGTTCTTGTTTTCTGGGCATTTTCAAAATATCTAAAATAGTTATCTTGTAAGTTTATTTATCTAAAAATATAATATAAATGATTATCCATCTATAAAATCAATAAAACATTTATATACAGATAGTATTTCATCACTATGACATTAAAACATCAAAACAACATAAATTTTGTGAACATGCAAAACTTTTGGCAGCAACTGTACATTTGTTATTTAAAATTTTTTTTTCTATATATTTCTGAATATTTTTCTATATATTTCTGAATAACCTTGTATATTATTATTTAATATTAATATGTTAATATTTTTGTTTAAAAAGGATTTTGCTTATGTAAATTTTAAAATTTAAAATAGTAACAGTTTACAATTTTTTAAAAAGACATTTCATTGGAAAGAATAAAGAACTTGATGATCTTACAATTATTGAACAAAATACTAAATTTAAAATTCTCAAAAATAGTTTAATTGCCCAAAAAGGAGTTGTGAGTAAACCATTTATCAAAATAAAAGTAATTGTTCTGGCTAGCATGCGAATTTCCCAGATAATTTGTAAAAAATGAAACCTTTTACAGATGGTGAGTAAGACCGCTTGATGGGTACAGTAGAAGAAATTGCTCAAAGTTTAACAAAAAATCTTGCTCAGTTCAGTTAGTTTCGTCAAACTATAGACCGTACGATTAATGGCATATGTACTGACATTTCTTGATCGTCTGGTGAAATTGCGAAAAATGGCCAGTCCTTTGTGATATTAAATATACATCATAATAACTACTTTTATTAGAGAAGTCGACAAAGAAAAAAATGTAACGGAAGAATTTCTTGATTTTATAAGTTAACAGGAGATAATATTAATGACGAAGTTTATTCAATGCTTGATTTTGATCTTGATTCAATTCAAGATCCAAACTTGAATTTAAAATTTTATCGGAGATATTTACCTTCAACGGTCGGAAAAATAATGGCGACGTATTAATTCGAGAACATTGAAAATGTTAATTCCATTTTTATAGACCTATGTAGTTTGCCTCTACTACCTTGAAAAATTATGTAATTAAAGCATTATGTCTCACAAGGCGAAAATGAAATAATTACCGATAACTATCAAAATATAAAAGCTTTTATAATGAAATTTTAAAAGTTATGAAAATCAAATTAAAGAATTTATCACACTCCTCTTTCGAATAACCTTGAAAGCAACAGAAAAGCATTCCTCAAACAAATCTTAAATTTCTATTTTTTTCGAATACAGATTTACTGGTATTCAGAATATATCACCATGGAAATAACTTATCTTTGAAAATCATATTTTTAAAGGCTGAAATATATAAAATCCAAAAATTGCAACAAAGAAATCTGAAACAAAATCATTAACATTCCTCAAAGTACAATCCATCATATTCAGCAGTTACTTGGACTCATTTTTGAGGCAATTTCCAATCTATAACTTGTAATTTTGAGACAAAAAATCCTCGAGATTAAAGCATTGTGGACAAGTTTCATTTGATAGACGTAGAATATGGACAATAAGTAAACAGCTCCTCAAAATTCCTCTACTCATATCACATGATTTTCTTTTCAGAACCACCAGTTCGAAAAACTTGTTAAGTCGGTTGACTACTTATCAGTCACTTTTTGCTACTAGCAGGAATTGTAGAAAACAACAAAGTTTTCGCCCCATGTAACAATTCGTTTCCAAAATTAAATGTCTCGTCGACTGGTGAAAAGTTTGCGACAAAAACATCAAATCGATTTTTTGCTTGATTTTCGTTAAACTGTGTGTAATTCGCAGAGCGTTTCTGAAAAAAAATCAAGATTGTGCAAATGACTATTGTAAAGGTTTTACCTCGTCCCACAATCTGCAGGTGCTAGAACATGGTTGTTGCTCCACTTTGTCTCTTTGCACCCCATTGATTGTGATATCAAGAATATCAATTACGCGCATGAAAAGTCAAATATCTACAGGGTGGCTCAAAAGTAACTCAATGATTTTAAATAATAGTAAAAAGTAAACATTCCAGACAATTATTTATTTTGAGTATTATACATAAATAATAATTCACGAAGATTTTTTTAAACTAGATTTTGAAAATTATGTCCTCCAAATGACCACCACTTTCTGCCTCACAAAATGTGGCTCTTTTTATAGAGTTTTCCATGACACCTGCCAAAACTTTCGGGCTATTGCTTTAATTTCGTCACGAATATTGTTCTTTAATTGTTGAATGGACTTTGGCTTATTAATATAAACGTTATCCTTCAGATATCCCCAAAGAAAATAATCTGGTGCTGATAAATCTGGTGAACTAGAAGGCCAGTTGAATGTCGAATTTCTGGAAATTATCCGATTACAGAAAATCTCACGAAAGAGTTCTATGGTACGTTTCGCCATGTGTGCGGTGCCTCCATCTTGTTGAAATCACATCAGTTCATTGTCAGCAACAGCAGGAAGCAAATGTGTTTTTATCATATCGCGATATCGCTCAGCATTTATGGTTACAGTATTCCCATTAACATCCTTAAAGAAATATGGCCCTATGATCTTTTCATATGAAACACCGCACCAAACTTTGTATTTCATCTAATGCATTTCTCTCTGATGAACAGCCCTTGGATTTTCAGATCCCCATATTCTATAATTTTGCTTGTTGACGATTGCATTCAGATGAAAGTGGGGTTCGTCACTCTTTATCAAATTCTGAAGGAAGTTTTCATTTGCAAGTGCCATTTCTTGAAATTTCCGGACATAGATTAATCTTTGTTGTTTGTCTGCCTGCTTCAAATATTGCACCATTTGAATTTGGTATGGAAACAGTTTTAGTTCCCTTACCAGAATTCGTTGTAAGGATT
>JBBMKC010200530.1:0-14126 GCA_037834085.1 Bipalium vagum | reverse complement strand
TATGGTCAGACGAGAGTAAGTTCATCCTCAATGGAGTTGTTAACCGCCACAATTGCTGCTATTGGGCCTACTCTAACACTAAAATAAAAATTCCTGTTAGAAACCCCAGGGTCGGGATAACGGTGTGGTGTGGTTTAAGTTCACAAGACATCATTGAGCCATACTTCTTCGAAGATACGGTAACTGGTGAGTCATACCTGGAGATGCTGGAAAAGTTTTTATGGCATAGAATAACAAGAGATCTTAAGTACTTACAACACGATGGGGCACCTGCGCACTATTCGCAAAAAGTCAGGAACTGGCTAGACGACAAATTCCCAAATCGCTGGATTGGAAGACGAGGTCCAATTGAGTGGCCTCCTCGTTCGCCCGATCTAACTCCGTCAGATTTTTCTTGTGGAGATATCTAAAACAAAATGTGTACAGAGACAGACCTCATACAATCGCTGAGCTCAATGATAAAATCAGCCATGTTTGTAATGAAATAGATACTGGAATGTTCAACAAGCATGCCTAAATATACTGTCTCGATTAAGCCATTGCCTATCTATCAACGGACGTCAAATTATATAATTACATATTGTACTTGTTTTTTAATATATGTTATTCAAATAAAAATGTATTACCTACTTTATATCTTTATTGTTTGTTAAAATATTTAAAAGGATAGTATGTTAACAAACATAATAAACACCTTGTATATTAATATATAATAATTTGAATCAAGTAAGATTAATCAGTATTTTATGTCACAAACAAGTTATTAATTTAAAATAATTTTCTCTCGAATTCTTTCAGTATTAACAACACACTTTAAACAATCAATTTTGTTTTTCATTCAAAGAAATCCAAAATGCTCTTAAATGTTTTATGTTTTTCTCCCATCACACTCTCTCCAGCGTATTTGATATTTTCCAGTCGTATTATTGTATCTTGAGAGTTTCAATTCCTTTCTTTTAAAATTTATCTATTTAATTTAATTATAAAATATTATTAACTGTTTATTTATTTAATTAGAATAACATTACAAAGCAAATAAAAATGTCTTAATTTTAATATTTATTATTGTGAGCTTCAATAAAACTCAAAGTTCTCTTCTTTTAACATTAATTAAAAATTTGCCATACCTCTTGTATAATAAAGTATTACTAGTTTTGAGACATTTCTTTATTTTGTTAAAAGTGATGTAAGTCTAAAACGGTTCGACCGATTTCTGTTAAATTTTGTCACCCTTCCTATTATAACACGCGTAACTGAATAAAGTTAAAAAATTAAGAGGGAAAAGAAAATTTTTTTTTGTTACAGGTATGTTATTAAATATTTTATAATGTTAAAATTAAAATTATTTAAATAATATTTAATAATTAAAAATTCTCATCGTATTACGACAATCTTTACTAAATAAACAAAAAAATCATTAAATAATGTATTTTCAAAATTATTATACCATTTCTTAAATGATTTCCAATATCTTATATTTTATTTTACAGCTGAAAAGAATCAATGCCAAATTTCAATTAGTTTATTGAATCAAGTTATTCATTTTTCAAAAGTTTGGTGAATCGAAAAGTGAAGATTGAAATAAACAAGAAACTTAATTAATTTTCCATCTCTATTTGACGGGAATTTTTCCTTTTTAATATAATTATAATTAATTAATAGAAATAAATTTAACAATTTTGGCATTGGACCTGATCAGGTATCTTAAGCATGCAGTTATGCAGTAATGCATGCGGAAATTATTTTTTACTTAAAAAAACCCTAAAAACATAAATTAAATTAAAACCAATGTTGATGTTAATTTTTATGTCTTATTGTAAAGACTACAGGTGACTTTACCTTGATGCTGGTATTCATTAATGAAATATTAAGAAACAATGGGTCCAAATTATTTAATTAGAAAATTGAATATTTCTTAATATTTCAAGAATATCTGGAAAATATGAAACCATCTGCAATCGTTACTGCCAAATACATATTTGGGAATTAACTTAAACTTAAGATCTTATCAATTTTCTTAAGTATTATTTTATAGTATTTTTACTGGTAACCAGTCTTGTCTAAATTAAAGTTCGAATAATAGTTATAAAAAATTCACAATACTTAAATATCAATAATTAAAGAGTTTCCTTGTTTCTCGATATTATATTATTCATTTAATTTAATTATTAATTTTATAATAATAATAATAATAATAATAATAATAATAATAATAATAATAATAATAATAATAAATCATAATTAAAAAATAATAAATATATTTTAATAGTAGTTTATTTATTTAAATCCAAATAGTACAAAAGAGACTGTTTTACCATATTGTTCTTTTACCATATTATGAAAAGTATTTAATAATTTTAAAATTTCTGACTAACACATAATACACTGGGTCTTGGTTACCGAAAAGTTAACATTTCTTTATACAACAAAATAAAATATATACAGTGATGGAAAAAGTATTTGTTTAATTCACTTTTTAAGTTGAAACGTTATTTTATTATCTGATTTTTTTAGGTTTTCAAATAAATCAATAGAAAAGTGATGTAAAATAAGAAAAATACACAAAAAGGTTAACTGTTTAAAATATTTTTCATAAAAATTTTAATTGGAAAAAGTATTTTTACACGAAACTTTTGAAAAGTGAATTTTCGGCATCAACATCGTATGTAATACTTTCTATGCCATCCATTATTGTTAATTATGATTTAGAGTCTTCTAAACATTGATTCCATTAAGAATTTTGTAGTTTTAAATGTTATTTCCTACCATGAATAAACCAAAGCTTCAATTAGTTCTTTTTTGGATGAATTTTTTTGAGATTTTTTTCTCAAATGTTACTAAAAATTTTCTGAAAACGTTAATATCAAGTGAATCTGGTGGAGTAACCAATATTTTCATAGCAAAAATTCTTTATTTATTTTAGAAGTATGTTTTTGATCATTGTCATTTTGGAACAAATAACGTTTTTAATGCATAATTTTTCAACACTTTTATTAAATTGTCTTGGAGTATTTTAACATTTTTAAGAGCAGTTATAATCCATTCTATTATTACAAGTTCTCTTACTGTAACTGATCTCATATAGCCCCAAACTATAACACAACCGCCTCCATGTTACATTGTTGAAAAAATATTTTGGAATTTACAATTTTTATTTTAGAGATTCCTCCAAATAATTTGTACCCAGAAATACTGTATTTACTTCTGTCAGTAAATAGGACATAATACCATAATTTCAAAGGCCATAATGTTCATCGAAAAGAAGATTTTTCCTCCGGTATGATAAATGCAGATGAGAAATGGGTGTATTATGAAAACATATCTGTACGCAGACCATGGAGAAAGTCAAGTTGAGAACCTGTAGCAATAGCTAAACTTGGTTTGACTCCTAAGAAGTTAATAATATGTATTTTTTGGAAAATTAGAGGATTTTTATACAGTTATAATCCTCACACAACCTACGTCAAATTTAACAAAACGGAAGCTTGACAGACTGCGTTGGACAGTTTTGAAACACGCCCCTTATTCTCCGGACAAAGCCCCTTCAGATTACTTATTTAGATGTTTGCAGAATAGTTTAACTGGCACTAAATTCAAATTAAGTGATTTCACAAGTTCAATCTTTTCTATGTTCCAAAGATCATGATTTCTTTAAAGAATGAATTTGCATGTGGTTGAAGAGTTGGGAGCAGATTGTGAAGAACAACAGTGTATATATTTTAGACTAAGTGATTTTTGTCATACTGCCTGTAACACGTGTAATATTTTCAATAAAATATTGAAATAACATTTAATTTTAATCTTTCCGAGAACTTTTTTGTAACCTGATATATAATTTATTTAACAAATATATTATTACCTGAAATATATTACCTGACTACAAACAAAATAAATTGTAAAAATAAAACATATAATAAATATAGCTTAAGTTCATTACTAAATAACAATTTATAAGTTTGTAGCACATAATTATATAATATTGTTGAATTTAAACTTAAATTCTTAAACCTCTAATTAACGAACCCTCTATTTAATGATCCACTACTTAATAACGAACAAATCTTGATACTCTAATCTAACCAAATGAGAAATTTCCTTTTATTAACGAACCTTGTCTAAACGAACGAACAAAACATTTTTCATATATTTTCTAGAGAAAATTTAAATTTTAAGTACAGTGAAACTTGCTTAAATTGAACACCATAGTGTCCTTGCTGAAAAATTCAAATTAGAGAGGTGTTCAGATAATCAAAGTGTTCAAGTTTAACAGGTTACATTACATATCTGTTTACACTTTTGTTCAATTTTACAAGGTTTTTGAAAAATAAAAATAAGGTAATTAAATTTAACAATTTAAAGTACTACAAAATTAAATAACGAATATGTAAACATTTATTCTTTATTAAAATATTGATCAATGGTGGTTGTTTTCAATACAGTTATCTTTTTAGATATTATTATTCGTTGTAATTCAGATAAAGAAGGTATTGCCGAATCCAAGTCATTAAAAATTTTATAATCGGATAAGATTTTTAGACATCCCATTGCATTGGGATACTAACTTGATGCTTGACAGTTCGATGAAATGGAGCATTATCAAATGGTAATCAGTTCTTTTGCTAATTTACCTACTTTTGCTTTTTCTTCTTTTAAGGGGTAATTTTTCTTCTTTTCTGGGGTAATCCACGCCAAAACAATCCGGTTTCGTCTAAATTCCAAATGTTACATGGTTCATACCCATTGCCAAACAGTGTTTCCAGTTTAGGACAATTTTTGGGTCTAGATTTGCACTTTCACCACAGAGTGCTCGAAAACATATTATTCCTATTTCGAAAAGCTTTAAGCCATCCATTTGAAGCTTTAAAATTATGGAGTGATAAACTTTTAGCTACTTTTAATGCTTTTTCTTGAAGATAGTACCAGATATCGGAATATTGTGAGACCTGGGTACTAAAAACCAGTTATATATCCTTTCGTCCAATATAGCAGCATTTCCAGTTAGTCTGGATTTTATTTAATCACTCATTTCTGTTAATTTTATTTGTTAATTCGTCCTCTTCATTTTTCAAACTAGATTCAGTGCCTATTGAGATTCTATATTTCTTAGCAACAACTCGTACGGACAAACCGTTCTTCAAATCATGGTGGCATTTTATTTTCTATAAAATAATTAAGTGCATAGTAAATATAATTTAAATTTAAATTTATGATGTCATTTTTTATTATTTAAACAAAATTTCAAAATTTTTTTTGAATTTATCAGGTAATTTTAATTTAAAATTTTTTAAAAAGTGTTCAAATTTAAAAGTATACAGGTTTTCAATTAACACAGGTGACAATAACTTATATTTACAGTGTACAAAATTAAATTTTCAAATAAAAGAGGTGTTCATCTAACAAAGGTGTTCATTTATGCACGTTTCACTGTATAACAAACACGTAAAAATATTTTTTAAATATTCGATTTTTAAAAATAAAATCAGTTTTAAAAGTAATAAATTTTAATTTTATAAAATTGTTGGGTTAGTCAGGGACACATCTCTGTTAACTTTTGTAAAAATTTTATGTTAAAGACCTCAAAAGGGTCTAGAATATTAATAATTATTATAAATTAATTATTAAGACCGCAAAAGGTCAGAAGTAAAATAATAATAAGAATAATACTAAAAATAATGATTAAATGATAATTATAATTAATTAAAAGTACAAATATTAATTATAATAATATTAATTAATAAAATATGAATTTATCATTTTATCAATTTAGCTTCGCCATTGTCAAGATTAGATCAGAGTCCACAAGGAGGGATCGATTTAGCATTAAAGACCTAAAAAGGAAATGGACATAAAACTCAACCACGTGTTGGTCCTTCTAGGGCAATCTTTAAATGAAATAGAATTAGATGTGGACATTGAGTGGACACCAGTAGAATTGGAGAACCAACTGCGACCGGATTTGATTATAAGGATCCCTGGCAAACACCAGATCCATCTGGTGGATGTCAAGGTTCCTTATAATGATACCAAGCTATTTGTTGAAAAAAGACAAGCCAACCAGGCGAAGTACTAAAACCTAGCAGCTGAAATGGGAACTCGTACCCGATCAACCATTTCCCTCTGGTCGTTTAATCTTGGGTGTTCGGGGTCGTGAAGTTTTCAAGAAGTTTCGTCTGAAACAAGACAAAATTAATAAAATAGCTACGGATCTTATAGCCTCTGCAAATGCACAAAGCTATCACATCTAAATCCAACACATTAGGGGTCCTATTCCAATTTTTTTTCTGGTCATTCCCTCTCTATACTGGTATACCTAATTATAATAAAATCTTCATTCCTATTATCTATCGATACTCTACTCTGGAAAATATTTTAAATGAAATTCAAAGACTAATTGTACAGAAAAATATGCAATATCCAGATTTTCAAGACTAAAAAGAGAGTAAATTTAATCATTATATACGTAGATAAGAAGATTATTATTTACTTAGTTGATTTAAAGTGTCCAATTGACTTCACGAAACTTTGATATAAGTTATAATAAAAATATTGTAAAGTATTCGGATTTGAAGAGAAAAATTAAACTGACAAAACCTGATTATAATATCCAATTAAAGACGTTGATTATTGGATCTCTTGGGACCATACATCCGGATGCATTAGGCATACTAATCAATATTCGAATTCCAAAAAAGAAATCAAGTGCACTCTTAAAGTCACGTGCAATATCAAATATTGAGCAATCGGTGAAGATTTGGAAATTCCATGCTACAGGATATTCGGTTAATTTTATATAGAAGCAAATCAATTATTCCACTGAATGAAATCAATCATAAACTCATGCTGGTTGATTATATCTATGGCACTTGTGCTTGTTTATTTAATTCATGAGCCTTGTATACGTCAAATTTATTTTATAAATAAAATTTTTTTGTAAATTAAGTTTAAAATGGAGGTGAGAATAAATGCGTCAACAAAATATTTTAATTATTTAATTAAATTAAATTTTTAATTCATCATAAGAGTTGCTCATATCTTGGGTCTTAGCATATTTTTGTAATGAAATTTATACTTTTTAAAGGTTCAGAACAAAATTTTTGTCGAAATTTATTTAATTTAGATCGAATTAAGCACAATTTTTTAAAAATTATAAAATAAAATTGAAATGTAAGAATATTTCAAAACAGTGCACCTTTGAGTCAACCACTTTAAAACGTCAAGCCATACCAAGCTTTAACTTTTTTTGAAAATAAAGTTTTGATAATTCTGTTTTTGGTAAAAATAACTCGATGAATTTTTTTTAATATTCTGTTTTCATAGAATTATACCTGTTTATAAAATATGTTTTCTCAATTCCCTCATTCTGTTGAATAATAAATACAATAAATTAGTTTTGAAGCTATTATTCAATCATTACGAAATGAAAACAGAAAGAAAAATGATTGATGAATTTTTCATAATGGCATTTAAACAGAATAATCAATCATTCATAAAAAATTAAGATAATAATTTAAATAAAACAATAAAATTTTACGAAAATTAATAAATTTTAAAAATTATTTCGTAGCTGAATAATTAAAAATTTAATTACAAAATCAAATATTAAAAATTTTATTTTGACAACGAATAGATTTATTAGTTTTCAATGAAAATGTTCTGAAAATTATATATTGGGGGGTTCGGAAAGTTACTTCGGTTTTTATATCTATCTCCAAATCTTAATTTAAAGAACTTAAGTCGTTTTAAAGGTTGGGATATTCAAATTGCCTGGTAGATGGCAGGTCTTGGAACAAAAAGGACAATACATCATTGATTACAATATTTATTACTAATAAAACTCTTTGTCTTACTTTTAATAAAAAATGTGAAGTGTTTTTCCGAAAACCCAATAAAACGGTTATTAAAATAAAATTGTTGAATATTTTACAGTCCCCGTCGTAAGTCTGAGCTCACCTTCGAAAATTGAATTGATTTCATTATTTATCCATTGGCATGATATCAATTTAGATATAGGTATTTATATAAATCTGACATATTTTTATTGAAATTTATTGTTTTTTCATTAATATTGCATAATTATCAATATTATTCTTGTCAAATAAATACTTTTGTTTAAATAATGGCTGAATTATATGCTGAAAAAGGGATCAAACTTTCCTTCCGTTATGGTCTGGTCATCAATGTAATATATTGGTGTGGGTAATTTATGTTTTGTAGCTGCTGGTACAACTATTAGATCTACGGAGTACATCGGCATATTAAAGCAACACCTTCTGCCAATTGAAACTGGTAAATTCTTTCAACATGATGGGGCCACTTGTCATACAGCCAAGGCCGTAAAAGAATTTATCTCTCTTAACAATATGGAGGTACTTTATCCATGGGCTGAAAATTCCCCCGACCTCTCACTAATTGAAAACTGCTGGTCCGAATTGAAGAAAAAAGTCTCAAATCTCAATCCAACATCAATTAATGACCTAAAAATGAAAATTAATCAAGCGTGGAGAAATGATATATCGCCTGACTATTGCAAACATTTAATTGAGTCAATGCCTAATCGTATTGCGGCAGTCATTATAGCTAAAGGACAGATCACAAAATATTAATTTTTTTTAAAATGTTCATTCATGATAATGTTGTACATAATATATACATTTTTTGGAATTAATACGTCTTTTCAAATGTACAATAGGAATTTACATTTTTCTGAAGGTGGGCTCAGACTTTTGACGGGGACTGTATATTTGTTGCAGAAGAATAAAGTTTTTCTCAAATTATTTTTAATTTCATTAATATATAAAATTTTTGATTTCAAATTATACATTTTAATAATTTTTAATGTAAAAACTTTTAAAAAAGTTAACATGAATTTAAAACTAAAATGTCGTAACGGAGAAAAGAGGTTTGAATTGAAATTAAACTAAAAATAAAAGATAATATTGAATATTTAAAATTAAGGAGTTTGATTTCACTTCGATTTAAACAATTCAAATATTCGTCATAAAAGTATTAAATTCTTAATTAATTTTGTTAATCGACAAAAAAGCACAACGTTAAGGATATTTTTTATAAAATTGAGGAAAATAATAGTCTGTTCATTAGACCGAAGCACACAACATTCTTAATAAATGTGCAATGCAATAATAAATTATTATTAATCTTTTCAATTGATTTATAAAGAGTAATCAATTCTTCTAAATTTTTTTAATAAGACAACATTAGTTCTAGCAATAATAATAATAATAATAATAATAAAAAGTTGTTTCCATATTTCATCGGCATCTTCAATTTTAAGAAATGACTTAAAAATGCATTTCGTTACAAAAGATTTATTATGAAAACATGTACAAGCAGTGAGTTTTCATAATTTGTTATAGACATGATATCACTAATATTTAGTGTTTACCCTTTACCGCAAGTACTTCAACCAACCTGTTCGGCATAAAATCAATCAATTTTGAGCAATAGTTCATGGTAATTTCATTAACCAAAACAAGTTTAATTTCAATTAAAATTAGGCATAACCCGAGTTTGCAGTGAGAAGTTTTTTAGAACTTTCTAGCAGTTCTCAATAGCCAATAGATCTGGAGAGTTTCCTGGCTTTGGAGCCAGGACATTAATATTATTATAAATAAGCCAAACCTTGCTGATGCGTACTTGATGGCACGGCACTCAATCATGGAAATAATCAATTTCTAATTGCAAGAAATGTTTTAACTTCTTCATCTAGTATCGTTTTATAGACAGTTGCATTGGTGGTTTTGTTTGGAGGAAGAAACCGGAGTTCACAGGAATAGGGGTAAATAAATTAGAGGATGATCGATGAATTATGACCATGACTGTATATTTTTTTTGAGGTTTCAATAAAATATTGATAATAACATCCTTATTCCTGAAAAAAAAATGTTTAGATTTATGGATTTATAATTGTTTAATTCATTGATATTCTAGTTTACATAACTTTGCGTTTGCCATATCTTGAGGTGGTTAGTCCTGTTGATAATAGCCAAATTTTTGTCAGAAGTGTTGTGTGATATAAAAGATTTCTTATATTTTTTTGAAGAATTCACTGTGAGTAGTCAGATTAGCTAGTTGATTAATAATCCGTACCAAAATTAGTAATATATTAATTTATTGATTTAATTAATTATTTAGTTTATCTATTGATTTTAGTTCTTCAAGTCTTTTCAGATATTTAAAAATTATCATAGCGAACATTATTTAAGCTTTAAAATGGAAGACTTCAAAATTTTAATTTTCCTAATTAATTAATTAATTATTTTTTTTTAATTTAATTAAAATATCCCTTCTGCTAATAATTAATTATTATTATGGTGAGCATACATTCTAACACAGTCATTATATCAGTTAATGAAAAATTATTTTATCAAAGTTATTTTAATAAATTTATTTTTATAAATACCCAATATTTTTATTGGGAATTGTTACATTATCAAACTTGGTATGATGGCAATTTAAATGATAATTTTTTGCCTGGCATTGAGAATAACAAACAAAACAGACTTAATATTTATATTTCATTTTTCTCAATAAACAGTCTAATTTTATTTTTCTTTTTTATTCATTGCTATATTGTTTTATTTAATTTTTATTTAATTATAATAAATATTTGATTGAAAATGTTAATTAAATTAAATTTTTTTAAACATTAATTGAAAAAAAATTAAAAGTTGATTGGATTACTGAAAAAATTATTTCTTTTTCAAATATTAAATAATATTTAACTACTTATCAATATAATTTTATTTTATAATAATAATAATATTTACAGTAATCTGATCCCCAATAATGAAAGACAGTTTCATTTTCGTAATTTCTTTCGTTCTTATTGTCATTATGATTAGTGAACAAAAGCAAAGAATTTTATCCTATTCTATTTTGTCTTACATTCAAATAAATAGATCTTAAAAGCAGAGTTCTTGTTCATAATTGAAATGGTTATTAAACAATAATAAAAAAATAACCTTTTTTTCATTAATGTTTATTTTTCATTTTTTTGTTTTAAGAAATTCTTTTGAAGATGATTTCTTATTTACTTATTATCGAAAATGTACTTATAAAGTATTGTATGAAGAAGTTCAAAAGAAAAAATGAGGAACAATTTCTTCAAATAGATAAAAAAATGTACGTTTTCTGTAAGGTTTCTCGTTTTAATTTATCAAAAACTAATTAACTCCAAATTATTTACCGATTTATTGTTATTTTAATCCAGAAATATAAACATAAATAAAAAAAAAATAAATAAAAATAAAAATAAAGGAATAAATAAAATATTAATAAAATTAAAACTTAATTTTGTTAACATTAAGGTTAAAATATATCAAAAGTTTGGGAGAGTACAGAATAATGAAAAAGATCAATAAAGTTAGTTTTAATTCATTAGTTTTAATGATCAACTTTCGATCTTTAATGAGATTTCTGTTATTATTAGTAATATAACAAATTTTTAGTTATATGTCCAATTTTATTAATATTTTTATTATCATTTAAGCTTTAATATATATATGTCTGTCAATCATTTCCAACTATCAGTCTTCGAAATTAAACTTAATTCTAGACTAAGTTTTATGTTAACATTGTCATTTATTATAGTACATATGTTAAGGAAGTAAATTCCATTAGAAAAAATATAAATATTTTCAAAAATAAATAATATTTATATTCTTTCAATCTTCTTTTTTACTACTATTTGTCCAGTGAAGGAAATCTGGGACAGGAAAATGGTATTATTAATGACAAATTATCAAAGCCAAGAATGATTTATAAATAATTGGATAAAGAAAAGAATAAGAAAACAAAAGAACGGAAAGAGATCATCGTAGATTTAACTCTGATATGTCCTTCCTCTTTCTAAATCAATAAGGAATCTCTTTATTATGAATGATAAATGTTTCTAATTATCCAAAGATGTTTATAATAATTTATCAATTTATTTCAGTGATTTATTAATTTTAATCACATTTATAGCATAAATAAGTACATTCATGACAAACAATATGTCAAGTGAAATCTTAATATTGCGTTTGTTTATATTAGGTAGAGTGGTTAAAACTGGTCGATTAAAACAAAATATGATATAAAATAAAATTATAACTGAAACCAAATTAAGTTGCAGTTCCAGGTGATTGAAATAGATTAGTTAGACTGAAGACTTTAATCTTTGTTTAAATGAACTATAAATCACAAAATCAAGTTGGAATATAATGAATTTTGTTATTTTTCATTTGCCAAAAAATATTGGTAATTAGTAAAACAAAAAGAAATTGGATTTGAAGAATAAAATGTTTGAGAAATATTATTTTTATAAAGAAATGAAAATTCATAAAAATTTCCATATGAAGATCACTTGTGTAAATATTGCTTTTCTGACATTATTTTTTCGTTAGTTCTATGAAAATCATTTTTCATAAATAAATTAAATAGATTAATTATTATTGGATATTAATAAATATTAATGATTTTTTAAATCTAATTTTGTCGTAATTTGGAGTAGAATTTAATTTGAAATGATTCCAAATAATTGAAGGTTTCCAAAAAAGTATCAAGATTTTAAAATTTTGATAAAAATAAAAATAGGATCATGTTTTTTCGCCGACTTGATGTAATAGATCGGTCAAAAAATATACTTGTAAAACACAAATTATTTTCGATTTATAAATTTATTAAATAAAGAATTGATTGGCAATTCCTCGATTGAATATGTTGTCGCCACATCCATTCATAAAGATATGATTCTAAGAGATCACCATAGAAGTTCTTCATTTACACGAATTTAATCATCTATTTCGCCAAAATCGATTCAATTTTTGGGTCAACAAAATTTGTCTTGTAATTGGCAGTTCGATCAACGTAATTTTCATCTTTAGATAGTAATCGATAGGTCATAAAAGATTCTAATTAGTCATCTCGGCCAAAAAAACATGATCGTAAAAATAATTTTAATAAATTTCTACACTAATGATTTTATCATAAGGAAAAATATATTATTTTTTTATTAATTAAATTCTGCAAAGAAGTTAAATTCTATAACCACATTAATGGGTCACTGTGAAGTCCTTCGTGACCATATATTTTATACTTTATTCGTGTCCTTAAATACTATTGAAAAATGTTAATTAAGATGGTTAATCAATAACTGTATTACTTGATATTTTTGTACAAATTAAACATTGAAAAATTTTTTTATAGATTTTCAATTTTTAATTAAATAACAGAAAATCCAACTCGGTCTATTTTTTATTATTTTATGACAAATTATTATTAGTATTGAAGGAAACATTAAATCTCAAAGCATTTAACAAGTATTAGGTGCCCAGAAAAGAAACCGGAGATCAAAAAGCAAAATAAAAAAAACATGAATAAAAATATTATCAAATAATTTTTTTTCAATGTAAGAATAAACCAGAGTAAATAAAAATAGATGGTGAAATTGAGTAAGATTAATGATAATAAAAATAAAATGATAATAAATATTAATATCATTATGATTATGATTGAATGTGAATATGAATATGAATATGATTATTATCATTATGATTATGATGATGATGATTATTATTATTGTTTAAAAGAAGAGAACAAAAAAACCATCAGCTAAAGTATCTCATGTCAAGTAATATGACATCTATAAACTATAAACAAAAAAATGTTTACATTAGTTGTTACTAGAATTTAGAGAATAAATCCATACTTACTCGCAAATCAAACTAACAGTCTGGCTAAACAAAAAATGTTTTAATTTTTTTGTTCTACAAACTTAACATAAACATTTTCTGTATACTTTTTCTCTTTTATATTTTATTTAAATTTAAAATTATTTTCTATATTTGAATCACTGATTGTTATTTTATATAATTTTAAAATATATTTTATAATCGTATATCATTGATTATTATTTTTATTCAAATGATTATTATTAAATTTTCCTTTGAGAGTTAATCTTCAATTAAAGGTGATTTGTATAATCATGGGATATTTAGGGTTTTTAAGATCAATTTTCCTAAAACTTTTACATATCTCTCCAATTTATGGGTATCATTTCAAAGACGTTTCAAATAATAATAATAATAATAATAATCATAATAATAATCATAATAATAATCATAATA
>JBBMKC010200519.1:0-14126 GCA_037834085.1 Bipalium vagum | reverse complement strand
GAAATAAAATTGTGCAAAAACTTAAAAAACAATGGACAGATGGATCTAAAGGGTTTAATAAAATAAATGTTGTTTTTTTTTTAATTCTCAACCTACCACAGAGAACAGAAAATTGCTACTTATATTCTTCCGTTGCGGATGGTGGTGCAGACTTAACAGACTTGCGAGAGGAATACAGCATCCAATCTATTGTCCAAGGATTTCGGTTAATGAATACTAACTGCACTTATACAAAAAAATCATTCGAGATTCTTTCGAATTCATCATATCTCCACGAATTGGAATTGTAAATCCGTCAATTTCAGATCGTCTGGAGTGGCTTAATGGAAAAGAGAACCAACGGATCAATAAAGCTAGAAAGACATGGTGGTATAGAGTTAGAAATGCAATTCAATTTCTGAAATCTCATCATAAAATATTTATTAATTTCGAACTTGTCAATAAAGAAATCGTTCTCAGAATTAACAATGACCCTCGAGGAACATCTCTCATAACACCCATCGAAAAATCTAAGCTGAGCCATATTTTACACTTTGCTGTACACGATTCATATTTGAACCAATGGCACGATAGTGGATTAAGTAATTATTTTGGTGGAACATTTAAATTGTCTCCTCGGATTAACAAAATGATCTTTGAAAGCAACCTTGATTCAATGTCTTTTAATTTTATTCATCAAGCTCGTACCAATACACTGCCCCTGCGTAGCCGACCCTTTGTACCCGAAGGTAATGAGCGTCTGTGTAGAAGATGTCACATGGAGCCTGAGACAATGATGCATGTCCTACAAAGGTGTGCTTGTAATCTATCCTTGGCAACAGCAAGACATGATATCTGCCTAAATGCCATACATGACTCAATCATGTCTTCAAACATTATCGTCACTAAAAACAACATTGCAAAGAGATCCCAAATTCCACAGCTCGAGTTGACTTAGTGATCACAGATGTAAACAATAAATTTCTGGTCGATGTAAAGTGTCCTTTGGACACCATGGAAAACTTTGAAAAATGCGACAAGGTAAATATAAAGAAATGTGAGTTTTTAAAACTAGAACTGACAAAAATTAAACCAGATTACAGAATCGAAATTTACACTTGTATCTTTGGTGCTCTGAGGACAGTCCCTCCTTCAACCGAAAAAACATTAGAAAAAATAGGAGTGCCAAAAAAACGAATTGGTCGTCTAATGAAATCATGCGCAATCTCATGTATTGAGCAGTCCGCCAAAATATGGAAATTCCACTCAACTGGAATCCTTGTTGACTTCAAATACTGAGTACCTATCGGCTGGCAACAAACGAATCATGAAATGCAATAAAGACCATCGAAAATTCATTAATGAATGAATAATAATAATAGTTTGATAATCTTAAAATGTTGTCCGAAAATTGTTCTCGACAATTAAAATTTTTTTTTTATTATCGACAATCAAAAAAATACATAATTTTTTTTTAATTTTAAAAAAAATTAATAATAAATAAAATATTTTTAAATTTCTCCCTAAAAATAGAAATTAGACATGCTTTATTCAAAAGATATTATTGAAATATTTTCCCAATTCTTGGATGAAGAAAGAAGATTTGGAAGATTTGGAGTCCATGAAATTAAAATACTGGAAAATTCCTTCAATGGATTTTATGAAAAATATACAGACGGTGGCAAGAAGAAAGAAAGTACACCTCCGAATTAATCAAAATCCGAAATCAAATCTCATAGGCAAGTGTAACTGCGATACTGCCTTCTCATATGATCCATGCTGATCAAGAAAAGAAAAACCTGGAGATACAAATTGTTTCCTGTCTTGAAATAAATTTTATAGTTTTAATCGTTGACTATATCTCATTATTAGCATTTGATTTAACATTACATTTGATCCGTTTTGACTATATTTGATTATTATTGATAGTATTTGATTAAACATTTAATTGTTGTGTTGTGATAAGATAGTGTGAGGTTGGTGTAACATTTCGGACATTAATTGTGATCCCAGACTCTTGCATTATCTTGTTGTAATTCAGTGTATTTTATTTTGTGTTTGTGTGATATAAATACAAGTGTTGCTTTATTTATTGTTTTTATTTCCACCACCTAAGATTTGGAGTCAGGTCTAAATTTGATACCCTAAATATTGAACAATATTTATATTTTATTAATTTATTTATTTTTCTCGGGATCTATCAATTATTACACATATTATTATACATACACATCACATGTATACAGTTTTAAATTTTATAAAGAATTTACATAGTAAAAGATTAAAAGATCACTGAATTTACAACATAAAGTTTTGCACAAAATGTTAAGGGATTTTGATCACAACACTGTAATTTTTTGCATCATTTCTTTTCTGTATCCTTACCTGGGAGTAGTCTCCACAATTATACAAGTCTTCAGTCCACTCAAGATTTTGTTTTAATTTTAAAATTATAATTTTTATATTATAATGTAAAATAAATACTTAAATTACTTTACAAACAGGTAAATTCTTAAATATTTATGAAACTTGGTTTTTGGTTATTTGATTATTAATCTAAATAATAATTTAATATTTCCGTAAAACAAGATAATAATATTTCATAAGTTGTACTTCAAATTTAGAAATATTTAATTTAGTTATTTTATAACAGTTTTTCAATTTCAGAATTTTATTAAACTGGATATGTATCATCTTGGTTGACAATGTCTTTTCATTTCTTTGGTAAAGTTAGAGTTCCTTCAATGTAAAACTTCTCTGATTTTTCACTGAAAAACTAAGATAAGCGGGTTTCGGTGTCTTCCTTTGAATTCAATTTTACGCAATCAAGGAAGTTCTTCAGTGAACGAAACAAATGATAGTCTGACGGTGTAATATCAGGACTATATGGAGAATGCAACAAACGTCCCAATCAAAGTCCAACAATTTTTCTGAGTCACCAAAGACACATGTGGCCTTGTGTTGTCATGGTGAACACACAGCAACTTTCCTATTGATCAATTTATTACAATCACCTGATATACTCTAGTAAATTGTTGACAGTAGAGATCAGAGTCAACATTTTGACCTGGTTGGATTATTTCTTGGTATATAATTCTTTGTAATCCCATCAGATGCAAAACATGACTTTCTTTGGCGTCAATTCTGGCCTTGCCACAGTTTGTGGGGTCACACCAAGTTTTGTCTTAGATCGTTTTCTAACATTGCTCTCGTATCTAATTTAATTTTCGACATTTAGTTTTTGACCAAATTCCTTTGCTTTTGTAATGATAATTTCATCAGTCATGTAACCACTTATCACATATAATCGAGATATCCATTCGATCAAAGAATTCTCAAGCAGAGAATTTTCGAAGTTTATATGGAGTAAGTGTTTGAGCTTTCACTATTTTCCATTTCTCTTTTTTTTTCAAAATTTCTGATAACGTAGAAATTCTTAGGTCCAGGTTTAATTCTCTTCTGATAAATTGAAACAATTCACTCTGCGACAGTTTCTTTGATTACCTTTATTGCACAAAGCTTTACTTTTTGATTAATTGTAATTCCTGTTCTTTTTATAGAAATATGGATATTTAATTTAAATAAATTAAAATTGTAAACAAGCTTAATATTTAAACAATATTAATCCGAAACTTTAGAAATTATTAGAAATTTAACACAAAGAGCTTTCCGATTGCGGATTAAAGTTTCGGATTAATGAGGGTTGACTGTATATATAATATTGAATACATTGTACATATATTCTCTTCAGGAAAAAGATTGTTAATAAATATCACCGCAATGCATTGTCAAGATTTACGCCAATAAAATAAATTTTATTTTCAATTTTTAAAAAATTTGATTAACATTCCTGAGTCACTATTAAAATTCTTTAGCTATTTCACTCCTAATATTTTATTCAATCAGTTTCATCTTTTGCATATTGTTGATATTTCCCTTATTGGGCAGGGGTTGAGTGCATTGTGTAATTATTTGCGTTATGTATCAGAACTATATACGTAGTTGTACCATTTAGGATGTATTGAGTGATTTATAATTGATATGGTGACATTTTGTGATTAACATTGGTTGGTGTTAGTATTTAATTGCTTTTATTTTGAAAAGAAATACGTTTCATTGCCTATTTCCTTTAATTAATTTCCCATAGAGTTAGTATTAAATCTAACTGTATTAGCAGTAAAGGAATCAGGCTAATGTGATTTGGTTAATATCAAATAATAACATTTTTTAATAAAAAAGAGAGAATCTTCTGAGATCGTATATATATACTTGTTAACGTCGTGAAAGTGTGGTAAATAAGAATGATGTTTATTTTGATTAATTAAAGGTTTTATAGTGACATCAACTTTTTATGTGTGTGATATAAAAAAGCGACATTAAATTTCCCTCACCTAATATCTCTAATTTTTACTTATGGTGTAACGCACAATATAACAAAGATATGAAATTATAGAAACCACTTTCTAATCTAAAATGATATTAACATTGATATCGTTAATTTAAAAAATTTTAAGTTTATTATGTTAAATATTAAATATACTTAACCCTAGTGCTACCACTGGGGTCCATATGGACCCCATGAATACTTTGAGATGAAATATCTTATGGATACTTCATTCGATTGCGCAATAAATTTTGGACATTTAATAATATGACAAAATTTATGAAATGCATTCATATAATACAAAAATATCAAACCATAATGGTAGGGCATTGTATTGTAACACTCACAGCCAATGGGGTCCAATTTGACCCCATTTCAATTTATTTTACTTATAAGCAATTTACAAAGGAACTACCGTATTTATAACTTTTATTTGTCAATAAATAATAGAATAACATAACACTGAACTTTAAAAAATGTGAACGTCTTAGACATTCCTTGATGCAGCACACGAAATACATATCAATTCCGAATACTCTTGGCACACAAACTTGCCACATTTGCTGCATTTCTTACGTACCTTACGATGAAGATCTCGAGCGCAACAGCAACAACGTCCACGTTTCCTTGCTCCACTTGGAATTGTAAGTTTTATTTTCCATATCAACAGGCATTTTCCGCTGACAATTTTTTTAATCAAATTTTCTCCCACCATTAGCAGAAATACACGCCTTGGGTATTTCTTCTGATTTTCCCAAACAGGATTTATCTGTGTCCAAATAATAAAAGCATTTAGACCACAAATATCGAGAAGATTATAAAACATGATAACTGGCCACCGATTAGACTTTCTTTTCGTTGAATAATATCGTAACATTTGATCAGCCGAGTCTACTCCACCCTTGGTTTGATTGTAATCAATAATTATTTCAGGTTTTTGCTTTTCACTTTGTAGATTGATTTGGAGGTGATCATGCATGGAACTGATAAGAGTGACGATTTTCTCCTTCTTTGAACAATAGGAGACTATTGAAATTCATCATTGAAACCAAACAAAGAGTTTTCGACCTTTGGCAGTTGTAAATTGGACAGGAAGCTCTTTCTTATTTTTACTTATTGGTTCAATCATTGTGAGAGCAATTGTTGATAATTCGTGAATAAGCTGCAAACTACTAAAGAAGTTGTCACACGTTATATTTCGACCAGTGTGATGAATGTTTTTGACCATATCTAGAACGACTCTTTTAACCTAATTTGTTTCTGGCAAATCGCCCACTCGACCAGAATAAATTTGCATATTATGGATATATGATGTTTCACTGTTACATTCTAACCATAACTTCATGCTATATTTCCCTGGCTTACTGGGAATAAATTGCTTAAATGGACATCGTCCACGAAATGTTAAAAGTTGCTCATCTATGTTATATTATCCGAACAGGTATAGCAATCAACACATTTTCTGCAACTTTTTCAAAGATGTTTCGAATAGGCCCAAGTTTGTCTGTCTTTCGTCGTCGTCGACGTTTTTCAAAATCATCAAAGCGTAAGGCTGTCGAGATTTGTTGAAAGCGGTTTCTTGACATAGCTTTAGAGAAAATCGGTCTGCCATGGTCAGCATTCCAAAGCTGTTGAATTGCTTCATTTCTGGACTTGTAAGCACCGGCTAAAATAAGCACCACCCTTCTGATTTATAAATTTGATGATTTCAGATATTACCGATTTTGTCATAAATAATTCAAATGATGAATAAATGGAGTCAGTGTTTCTGGGTGCATACCTAGTGGGACCACTTTTTTCATGTATGATATTTGCATAAGACCGTCTACCAGTTGCTTGTTTTTTAGTTTCAGCAAACCAAGTTATATTTCCACTTTTGGAATGCATAACGTTTCCATCACTATAAATTTATAAATTGGTATATATTTTTTAATTTTATCATGTTATAATGACATTAATTATTTAGGTTATGTAGACAATTGATCTTGATAAAATTAGTCACAGGGAATTTCATGAGAAAACGAAGGATAACAACGAAACAATTTTATTTTTGCAACAAGTTGGCCTCTTACCCTTAGAAAGAAAATGCCCAAGATGCCACCAAATGATGCCCATTAAGAAATGCCAACATGATGATTGCATTTGGTTTCGTTGCAAAAGGCCCTGCAACAAAATTATATCATTACGAAAGGGCACTTTCTTCGAAATCAGTCGATTGCCCCTACAAAAAATAATAGAATTTATTTTTGTATGGGCTAGTGGTATTTGCTCCACGAAATATGCAAGAAAAAATTTGCATATAATTATTTTACTTTATAAAATTCATTTAGTAAAATTAAATTATAGTCACAGAATCTATAACAGACTGGAAGCAGTACATGCGAGATATCTGCATGTATAAAATGGAAATGGAGCCACCTCTGTTAGGTATCAATGCTAACAGAGAATAGAGAAGTACAAATCGACGAAACCCTCTTTACGAGGCGAAAATATAATGTTGACAGGTTGACCCGAGAACAATGGGTATTTGGTGGCATCTACACAACCACCAAAGAGTGTTTCATAGATCCCGTAGAGAGACGGAACAAGGAAACTCCTCCCAATTATCAAGAAACATATTTTACCTGAAGTTGGTCCGTGCATAGGCATTTTAAATAAATTGTGAAGATAGTTATTTATTTTATTTAAACAAATGTTAATGTTATTAATATCATTAGTATATTCATTATGATAAAGATTTTTATCATTAACATTTCTAAATTGGAAATCATTATTAAGTACAGGAAAGTTATTAATTTTTTGCATATTATTTTTAATAAAAAAATCCAAATTAGATATAACATTATTTAGGTAATTAATGTTCTCAAAAAGTTTAATTGAAAAGTTATTACAGAATTCGGTAAAAATTACTTTGGTTTCATTGAGCATATCCATAAGGTTTTCAGCTGGACAGTCGTAACGGCAGTCATAGTTAGTCCTGCCGTTATCCAACGCTTTTTTTTAAAAGTTACGTACGTGCATAGGCATTTAAAATAAATTGTGTTTCTGATTTGTGGAGAGCCTATTCCTGATTGCAAGATGAAGGATATGTTCATCTTACAGTCAATCATTCCAAGAACTTTGTGGATCCGAACTCCCAAGCCAACACAAACATGGTGGAGAATATGTGGATGCGACTAAAAAGAAGAAACAAGATCGAGAGCGGCATAGGTCGAACTCTCCTGCCCTCATATTTGGCATTATTTGTGTGGTAGGAGAGAAATAAAAATTTCGAATTCTCTTCAATTATAAGAGATATTCGGTTTAAATACATTGATTTTTAAAACTGTATTTTTTTATCTTGTAAATGTATTGAAAATTGATTACTTTTTTCTTTACAATCATAATTGTGGTCTTAAGGAGAACCTTTATCTTTCTCAAAATCTGAAATCATACGTTAAAAAATCTAAAGATTACACTTTTTACAATCATAATTGTGTTCCTAAAGAGGACTTTTATCTTTCTCAAAATCTGAAATCATAATAAAATCATAATCTAAAAAAACTTTTCCAATAGGAATGCACTTACTGTTAGCCAATAGTAAGTGCGTTTTTATTCCAAAAAAGAGAATATTTTTCAAATTTCTGAATAGAACAGAACTTTACCTTATTGAGAAAACTTTGCAGAGATATAAATAAATGATAGTCTGATGGTGCCAGATCCGAGCTTGATATTAGTTTAATCATTGGCTGAACATTAAAGATGTATGTAGTTTGTCATTTTCGTGATTGAATCCAATATTATTCCTGTTTGATCTGTATAAATTCAACATGTACAAACTGCGAGAATAATTTATTTACTATTAATTGCATCTGTGTGATTTTTATTAAATCTGTTTAAGGGTCTTACTAATTCTTATTAATAAATATTGTTCAATATCTTTATATTAGCCAAGCACGTTATTATTCTGACTTCAATATCTAATAGTTGAGTTCGCAACGCAATAAACAAATTCGAAAGTCTCAAACTTTTATTAAATTTATAAAGAAAATAACAGGGATTATCAAAATAATATATTTTTCAAGTTATGTCACAAAATATTCTGAAATGTCACAAAAAATGAATGACAAAAATCTCCACTGTTCACAATGACCGACATGAATATCTCAAAAACAGGAATTCTTAAACAAAGTTAATATTAATATACAATTGACAATCGAATTAAAGTGAAATAAAATGATATAAAGGAATAATATAAATAAAATTACTAAATCTACCGACATTTTTTATATATCTATTTTTTAACGATGGCTGTCAAATAACCGAATTTCTAACAAAATATATTATTATTTTCAGTTGATTATTTATAATACAGAATTTAGCAAGGGCAATAAAACAATAATTATCATGTAAAATTTAAGTTTACTGGTTTTAATAAATTTTTTTTAGAAAGAAAACTACAAACTGGAAAATTATGTTACTTCAGTAGTCTATATAGATATCCTTAATCAAATTAAAATAAAATTTATTCGTCTTACTTTTTATAGATGGAAGGTCACTATATTGATCATTTGACATGTAGAAAAAATAATTTTAGTTATATTTTTTGCAATATCCAATTTGAAGTGTTTTTCGTCTTTATGAGAAACGTGGGGAATCTCCAAAAGTTTTCAGAGTTTCTTCTTGATCCTATAAACTCTGTATTCGGTGTCAAGTTCTTGTCTCAACTGAAATAAAATTTCTGGTCGCAATATCATGTATTCGATTTTTTGCATCTATAAAATACAAGCATTTATATCAGCTAAATCCAAAATGTTGACAAATACATGAACAGGTCATTTACGAGATTTAGATTTTGTAACGTACTTTCTAGCCATCTGATCTTGCAACACAGAATTTTAGTTTTATTATAATAAACAGTAATTTTTAGTTTAGATTTCTGTTTTTTCAATTTTTACAAATTTATACTTCAAACTTAATAAGAAAAAAATTTTTTTGGTTTACCTTTGTATTTATAAATAAATTGCATTCTTTCTATGAAAAATTCTCTTTATTGTGTGTGAAAATAATACAATAAATATGAAAATTTCAAATTTTTTACTTTTTATTCACCACGAGCATATATTACTAAATATCTAAGTTCAACATACCTTCGCTTCTTTTTTTGAATCCCGTGACCCGGACTTTTTTTAGAAACGGTATAAAGAAACTCGTAGGACGTTGGAAAAGTGTTGTAATTGCCAATAGTGCATAATTTGATTAATTTTTTTTTTAAAGTGACTTATCGACTTTTGATTTGTGAGATGAAAAAGCGACAATACTTTTCTCTCAATACTGAGCATCTACATCTAATGTTAGAGTCAATCCTAATATTTGACATGCTTTTTGATCCGTTACAAAATTTATATGGATCATAATGCGCTTCTCAAATATCAATGAAAATATACCCCATACATTCATAATATTGCGAGTAGGTAAAACCATACTTTGAGGACAGGACCCCAACTTTTTTTTCGGTTTCCTGGGGGCTCCCTCAAAGTATGGTTTTACTTACTACTTCATTTAGTATATTTTTATATTACTAGTTTTTAAAAACTTAATATCAAATTTTTTCTTAAAAAATTACTAAAAAAAAATCAAAAAATTTTGAACTAAAAAAATTAAATTTTTTCTTAGAAGAAATGAATTCAACCTACTGTGACATTTGTGAAAATGATTGTAGAACACTTGCAGGTTTAATTTCTCATAAAAAATCTAAACCAAATTTAGAAATTTTAAATAATTTCAACCACCAAATAAACAATGTAATTTTTGTGGAGATATTTTCAGAACAGTTGCAGAACGAATTTCTTGAAAAATATTGTGGCAATAATCTAAAAAATTTAGATAATCAAAATAATCAGCTGCAATAAATTTCACAACAAAGTTTTAATAATTTTAATGATAAAAATAATATTACTTTTAAAGATCAATTTTATAATTCTTCATAAAACCTTAATTTTCAAAGACGTCAAAGGAAATGGTGTAAGAGATTTTTAAAGTTATTTTACTTTTAAAATTAAATAATCAATGTTCCATAACATTCAAGATGGAAGATTTTTTAAACCATTTAAATTTTCATAAAACTTAAATATTAAATTTTTTCATCTAACTGTTTCTGAATATTTTACTTTAAAAACTTCATGTGTTGGAGGAACAATAATTACAATAAAAAATATTAAATGAGAAACAGAAAATATTTTACAAAATTTCGAAGAGGCAATAGAAAACTCCTGGCAAAAATTAAAAGAGTCTGGATGGACAATCGATGGTTTTTCTCATTTAACTCTTTCAGTTGATGATATAAAAATTTTAAAAGGAAGAACTTTTCATTACCTTTTCAATCTCATTCAATAATTAACATTCAGAACAAATATAAAAAATGTTTCATATGGTCAATAATTTCTTATTTTATACAACGTGAAATTCCTCATCATAAAGAAAGTGTGAGTTTGTATAAAGAATATGAAAATAAATTTAAATACAATGAAGAAGATATGCCAATGAAAATATGTAATATTAATAAATTTGAAAGAGAAAATGGATTAAGAATAAATGTTTATAGGATTGAATGTACAGAAAAAAAAATTGAATTAAGAAAATCTTGGAGCACATATCCATTACATATTTCTTCACAGGATATTAATAATTATAAAACAATATCTATATTATTTTATGAAGATCATTATATTTTAATTAAAGATTTTAGACCTTGGATAAATGAAGAAAATGGATATAAACGTAATATAACTAACAGTAATGAAGAAATTTATATTTGTGAGAGATGTTTATCAATAAACTAATTATTCTTCTTATGCATAACATTATGATTTTTGTATTTTAAATAAACCTAAAAAATATTTTTTTCCTGATCCAGGATCAAAAATAACAAATTATGCATATAAACTAAGACTTCCATTTGTATTGAATGCATATTGAATGCATCAATCAACCAATAAATGAAATAAAATTTAAAAGTAATTATCGAGAAATATTATTAAATGAATCTTGTTTCAATCCAAATGAAATAAATAATAATAATTACATTATTAATTACAATAAAATCGTTATAAAATACATTTATAAAATTTCAACAAAAACCATCATACATTTTCTTAAACATTATTTATGACAAAATGACTATCAATTTAATTTTTCAATTCAATTATTTAAATTTAATAATTATTTATTTAAATATATTTAAATAATAAATCTGTAACATATGAAAAAATTTTTTTAAAATATGAAAAATGAAAATTTTTTTTGTTGATAAAAAGTAAACCAATAATTAAATAAAATTAAAAATTTTTAAAATTTATGAATTATCAAAAGTTGGTATACTTAGAGTATACCAATAAATTACATAATTTAAAAAATGAAAATATTATTAAATATTAGTGTTACCTATACAAATCTTTTAAAAAAATAAAATGAGAAAAAACAGAAAAAAAATAGGCAATAAAAAATTATATAAAAAATAATTTTTTCAAATTATAAAAATACAAAAAATTTAAATTCTCAAACTCTCTTTTGTCTTTGTTTCAATATTAAACATTTTTCCTCCTTTTTATTTTATTTCCACAAATTGTTCTGGTAACAAAACAACATTTATTTTTCCTTTAAAATTTTTTTCTTTTAAAATATGAAGAATTACAACTGCACCATTTAAACATAAATTTTCTGGTTGATCTTTTAAATCAAAACAAAATATTGAATATAAATTTTGAAATTTCAATAAACTTAATTGAGTATCATTTCCAAAATATTCATTTGCATTTACATAATTTGAATAAGTTCTTTTTTTCAAATTGAATTTGATTTAATGGATTATAAGAATTATTAACTTGAATTCTTAAAGACTTTATTTTATCTTGAATAAACAAATTATTATTTCTTGGAAATTCAAATTCAGATTCTCTAAAATTCATAAATAAATAAATTAGTTTATTTGGAATATTATACAATTGTAATGTTTGAGTTTTTCCTTCTGTAAAATTTTTTTCTTCACAATGTCTTGATAAAAAGTTTACAATAATATTTTTTTTATTATCAATTCTAGTTATTAATTTTAATTCAGTTTCCGGATTTAATTGTAATTCTGGAATAAATAAATTTAAACCAATTCATTTTATTTTTCTATCTCCTTTTGTTCCATAAAATATTTCTTTATCAATCCTTATTATCTTTATTTATCTTCTTGTAAATGTTAATTCTCCTTGCATATTATAAATAACTCTTAAAATATTGTAAAAAACCAAACATTAATTTAAAGGAAATTCACCTGTATATTTATTTTGAGAGTATAAACTTTTTCTTGATTTAAATCCTTTATTGTCTTTTTCTTTATCTTTTTCTTTATCAGCAATCCATCCAAATATTTCTCCCTTAAAATTTGATTTATTAAACATTATAAAATTTGATATTCTTAAATATTCAATTGTTTCTACTTGTTTTGAACCATAACTTTAAAATTGCATTAGAAAATAGATATTGAAAAAAAAATTTTGTAATTATATTTTTATCTGCTTTTATATCTAATATTTCAATTTCAAAAACTTTAAGTGTTTCTGATAAATCTAAAGCATTTGCTGATAGTAATAAACTAAAAGTTAAATTTTCATTTTTATTTAAATATGTTGCTGTTGTAGGATTTAAAGAAATTTCTAAATAGTCACATTTTTTAGTTTTTACATCTTGATGATATGTATTTTTATCTAAGTTCCATTTATTACTCATTTTTTAGAAAAAAATTCGCAGGTTTTTAAAATTCTAAAATGCGCAGCTTTGTTGCCAGTTCAACTTAGTTGAATGCTGATGGTAAGAGAGCTTCGTTCTCTAAATTTATAAAAAAATAATTATATATTTTTTTCATATGGAAATCATACAAATAATCAAACTCATCTTTCTCTATGAAATAAGCTAACATTTTGAATAAATATCAGTCCTCAGCAAAATCTATCAAATCAAAATTTGATGTTGAATTAATTCCATATTTACAGAAAAATTCTAATAAGTTTTGTCATTTTTTAAAAATAAAAAAATTATCTTCAACCTCTAGTAAAATAACCATAATTTCATGTAAAATGTATATTTCCTAAAATACTCCATCTCTCACAAGATTCACAATCGCATTCATTCATTTTTTTAGAAAATTTTTATGTTGGGAAAATGAGACTTCGGCTCTAGTACCTTCGAAATGTATTCTTAATTATTTTTCTCATAAGGATCAAAATATAGACCATTTCCTTGTTTAATTATTTTAATTTAATTTTATATAATTTTTTTAATAATTCCTTTAATTCTTTTCTTTCATATTTCTCTAATATTTTTTATTCAGAAGAATTTAAAATTGAATCTCTTAATCCTTTTCCAAAATATGGATCGATGTAAAGACCAGCTCCAAATTTTGTTCATCTTTAGGCACACCTTTGGTGCTTCGAGCTTCGTTCTGTTTAAGTTTTTCAATTTCCATTTGTAATTTGTTTTTCTCTAAATCGGTTTTTTGAGTTTCTTTTACTTTTTAAACAGCAGTTGCTACTTCCCCTGTATTTCTACCAGCTGCTCCTAAAATATGAATGAGTGGAAGAACTCCTCCATATTTTTGTTCTTAGTTTTGATCTTTAATATAGTGTAAGTCTTCGCACCAAATGTAAGTGTTTGGTCAAATTTACAGTCCCCGCCAAAAGTTTATGATCACCTTTATTTGGCTATGCAAAATGAGAAATGTAGATCTTGCTGCGTGATG
>JBBMKC010200508.1:0-14127 GCA_037834085.1 Bipalium vagum | reverse complement strand
AATAAATGGATTAATTATGATTATAGATTATGAAAGAGCATAGATTAATTTATAAGAAAATATTATTATTAAACTGACAAATTACATCGTTTGATTTATTTTGCTTTATAGTGCATTACTTATTGACCGAACCTTGTATTTTAAGACTTTTTTGGATTTACCTTAATTTAGTCTAAAGACTTCCCGACCACCATAAGGGTACTGAAAAAATCAACCTAGAACAGACCCTAGGTTGCTGTTCAATGGCCTTACAATGTTTCAAAAGTTTTTATTCTTCAATCAAACTAAAAGATTTGAATATCTTTTACAGATTCAATTAAATTAAAAATAATTTATTTATTTTGTTGACTGAATACTTTAATATTCCAATAAATCTATTCAGCTCTATCTAATGATAAGAAAGTGAAATTTACATATAATTAGCAAGCCAAATCTCAAAACTGTGCAAATTAAAAATTTTGTACAGTTTTCTTTGAAATATCATTATTTGTTTAAATATACTCCGTAATGTCAATACAATTTTTCTATGATGACCATAAATCAATGTGCATCGTCAGAAGAGCTTTTTCTTCACATTTATTATACAGAAAAAAGATTTTATTTTATATTTTATATATTTAATGTAATTAGATTAATCTTTTTTGATTTTAATAATTAGAAATAAAATAATTGCAAAAGAATATCCTGATATATAAATATTATTTATTAAGATTTCTTTGTGGTTCCTTTATTATTAATATTACTATAATTAATATTTGTACCTTTAATTAATTATAATTATTATTTAACTATTATTTTTAGTATTATTATTATTTGTTTTTATTATTTTTTTTTTAATTTTATTATTATTTTTTTAAAATTATTATTATTATGTGATTTACTAAGATCGAATTTAAAAAAAAGGAGGTCTGTTAAAAACGGAGATAATAAAAAAACATTCAGCAGAAAATTCATAAATAAAACTGTTATATTCATTAAAAAATCGTTATTGTTCATTTATGTTTAACAGTAGTTTGTTTCCAAGTCATTCTTTAATTTTAATATTTCGTAAAATAATATAAATATTTATTTCAAAATATAAATTATTATTTTTAAAAATATTAAATAAGTAGTATTTCAATTACTTAATACATAATAAATACATAATTCCATAAAAAAGAGGATTAACAGAATTCTTTCACCTAAAACATCCTAAAAATTCATAGTAATTCTTACCTTTTAACAGTGCGTAACGCTCTCCCTGAATTAATATTGTAACCCCCAAAAATATACACAAAATTCTTGTAAGCTATACAGGCGAATTCCCGAACATTTTCAAGAGGGGACCAGTATTCCAGTTCTGATCTTTTCGACAAAATTCCAAATGAAAGATAAAATCTCAGAACATGGCCAGACCCAGAGCGAGATATGATCAACAATTGATCAATTCCAGATTCATTATTCATTGAATATTAATGAACAGACCAGTTCAAACACACAGCGGCTCGCAATAAGGTCACTCAACGTTGTAAACCTTGTGAGAAGTGCTTTATATGATGGCCAAAACTTGTTTAGAAACTGGTATCAATATAAAACCAGCAATTCAGCACGTATTGGAAACATATATAATATAACATAATATCTTTAATTATCTGGCAGCAAATTTTTACAAGCAACAATATTATCAACTTTCTTCTCGGATACAAAAATAATTATGGAAGGGGTTACCAGGTATATGTTTATTGCCTGCGTAAGGAATGGCTTTGTTTAACCGATGTAAATAGCCCTGTTAACAATACAAACTCTCGCGTCAATGGGGAAAAGCAGGAAACCTATGTGGCCACCAGAACCCTTCAGTTCTCGACTATGTATTATTTTCAATTAATTTTTTCACTTAGTCCTAAGTCAGCTTTGAAAATTATTTTGTTTTTTTTATATAAGATTTATATTAATAAAATTATAAAATAATTATAATTATATATAAAAAATTACCTTATTTATTTTTATATTTTTATAATTAAAATTTAATCAGAAATAATAAATGAAAGAAAATTAAATTAAATATCTTTATTTATTTATTTAATTTTTAAAATTTGAAAAATAAAACAACTGGTTTTTACAAAATATTATTTATTATTAAATAAATATATTTTTTATAAATTAAAAAGAATAATGACAGTCTCAATAATCTAATTAAGATTTTCTTCATATGCACTTGTCAATGTTTTATGAGAATAAAATTTTATTTTTAAATGGTAATTTATTAATTTGGTATTTTTTATTTCTTCTTAAATTAAAAAAATTTAAAAATAATTTAAAAATTAAAATGAAAATATTTATTTATTTATTTTATATTTATAAAATTCATTTAAAAAAAATATATAATTATTATAAATTATTATAAATTAAAACATAAAAATAAAAGTCAGATAAAAGTCAGTGAAGAACGTCACAACAAATATTGAATGAAAGTTTTTTTTGTTTTAATAACGATGAAAGTGAAAACAATAATGATAGAATAATTAATAATTGTTATTCTCAATTGACCAATGTAAAATATAATGAGTATGATTGTCAATAGTAAATTGTTAAAGTAATTTGTAACATAATAATTATAAATTTTTACATTTAAAATTTTACAGAAAATATAACGAAATATCCTTTATTTATATCTCAAAGAAATCTCTTTATTTTTACTAAAAATACTGTGGAAAAAACCTACTTAGCGTCGTCTCACAGAGATAATTAACTTTATTTATATTAATTTTATTCAGTATTTCGTTTTGTTTTTAAGATAAAGCTAATGGGATTTTTATCTTTTATATTATTTTATATTATATTATATATACATCCATTTACTCTCTCTCTCTCTCTTATTATCGAAAGGTCTATGTTGAAATAATTTCCAAAAAGCTGATTCGCTTAGTTAATATTTCAACGGTTGTTAAGAGTGATTTTACACTGATATAGACAGTATAAAAATAAATAATAAAAAATATTCTATTAATAATATTCTTAAAATATAATATACTTTTTAATAAGCTTAATAATTGATACGGCTAAGTAAATATTAATAATAATTATAATCTAATGTTAATAATAGAACATAGTAATAAAAATATATTAATAATTATTAATAATAATATAATTTTATTTTGTACCAAGGATGATTGATTTGATTTAACCTTAAATTGATTTATATTATAATTAATATATCCAAGTTTTGGTTCGTAATTAATTATCTTTTCTGTTGCTCTAATCCTCTTTCCAGCATGTGGAACAAAGTAATTAATTTCTGTTTCTTTTTCTTCTTCTGCTGACAGGAAAAAGCAATTTGCTGTTCTACCCTGAAATGGCTGACAAATCAGCTTTCAGTTCATGGAGTTGTATGCCTGAATGGTCATCATTAAATATAAGAAGCTATCAGAACTGAAAAGATTTAAAGAAACGTATGAGTTTATTATTCCTGTAGGATTATTCTTGTAGGATATTTTGTTCGAGTTTCTGTCTGATTTGAGGATGGATAGGTACTTTTGTGGACCCAGGCAATCTTCGTAGAATCCGGATTTCGGTCCGTAAATAAAGAATATTGTTTTCATTTTTTACGTGACAATCGATTATGATGAATGTAAGAGAATTAATCACAAATTTTAATGAGTGTTGTGAAAATAGTTGTTAAAAGGACAGTTGATGATTTTTTTTAATATATATTGAAGAATGAAAGGTATTTTTAATTCATCTAATACCGAGCTTGTTAAAATTGTGACCACATCAGTAAACCCACTGGCTAGAAGACTGTATCCACGATTCTTCTAAAGGGAGAAAACATGTATAGCCCAATGCTGAGGTATTTTACTTTATTATAAAAATCAAAAAAATTCAGAGAAAAAATGATTATGTCATAGTTGACGAAGAAATAATCGAAGATTTTCAAAAACAGTCACAAAAGCAGATGGATACCAAGATAGACTACTACTAGCTTTTGTAGAACAGGTCGATATAATATAAGAAAACTAAGTAAAAGAGGAACCGAGAATATTTAATCGTTTTTGAAGTTTTTAAAAAATAACATGGGAAAAACTTTAGAAAACCAAATCACAAAAGGAAAATTGGTTGCTTGAATGACGATGAAATGATACTGGAAGCAGAAATAAAGGAGTTTTAAAAAGTGAATGATTTTGAAGATCTTTCGAAAAATAGAATTAATGCAAAGAGAAATGAAGAGAACAATGTTATCATAAAACCACAATGATGCTGTCAGGGAAAATACAATACAAGATAAAAAAAGACGTTCCAGACAACAAAGGTTTTAAAACATCATATGATATACAAAAATTGCTGGAAAAAGCTACGTGACAGGTAATTATGATAATATTAACAGACGACAAGATCAACATGATATCTTTTGTTAATCTGGTAACAAAATGGAGTAGAGTATGCCGTGACTGAAGATATCTTGCTTCCAAAAAACTGGACATGAGTTGGTCCAAACCGATTTTTTTAAGATCGAAAAAAATGAATATGACACATCACAATGCTATACACAGTTCACAAATATATCAATACAGAAACCACGGGGAAATGTCAATAGGAAGCAGAGTCAGTATTAACATAATGAATATCATAGAAACAAATGAAGAAATCTTAATCCAATATATTGAAAAGTCTGAAAATGAGAAACAGCCGAAAGATAAGACTTCATTCGTATGGGATTCAGTCAGAGTTATCAACTAAATATTATCAGTGATCATTCCCAGGAAGCCAGAAATGTATAAATGTGGAAGAAAAATGTATTGATTTATAGTGGATCCATGAAGTATTCGTACTGCATTAAAGTTACCATTTTTTCTAAAAGGTCTTTGATAAACAACTTAAATTTCATGCAAGTCTTTACAATACCAACAAAATACTCAATTTGAACAAAAAACAAAATAATTAATGTACATAAAAGCCCCGATTAAAGTTAATGGCATAGATAAGCTTTGTTCACAATGGCAAAAAAGGACTGATTTTAATGGTGATTACTTTTCTTGATAAAATTTATTGTAAAATGATTATGATTGGTTAAATCTTTGATTGAATAATTAACATTTTAGATTGAACAACCATAATTTAAATGTGTGGTATAAATTTATAATATGAAATTCCCGAGGTTTGACTACATTTTTTGATTATTCAGATTTGTGATGTTATAAAATAAATGTTAAATAACTTAGACTTACGGAATCCAGGCAGTTAGATCTCAGTAATTATACATATCCACTGTCATATACAGAATAATCTTCATTTTAAGTTTTTGGAACTTATCTATGATGAATGTTAATATTAAATTTCCATAAATGACTATCACTATTAAGCTTTAATCACGACTTAACGATATTCGATTGGTGTTATTATTCTTTCTACTTAATTTTATAAAGAAATTTAGATTATTATAAGAATTTATGAAAGACCTCAATTAATGCATTTTTCTGGCGTATTTCTGAACCGACTGGACAAGACTACCCTTGTTGCTGATACCTAAGACCATTATCATAGGATATACGTAACACATTTTTAAAATATCTCAAAAAATGTGACCAATTTTACAACCCTTGTACTTACTTCATCGATCATTTCCGAATAAATAACATATATATTTATTTTTAATTATTTTAATGAAAATTAATTAATTAAAGATTTTTATTAATAGTCATAAATAGTGTTAATGAACTAAAATTTATTGTAACGACTTTTTGATAAATTACTCTACTTATATAATGATAATCTTAATTGATTATGGGAAGATCTTCCTCGAAAAGGTCTATCAGAAAATGTTTTATGTTTCCGATCACTCCAAAGCATTACATTAAGTTTACCACTCTACTCAAAGTACTCTTAATAATGATTACTGTGGAGATATATTACATATATATTAATATATCATATAATATATCAATGGTCGCTATAAACCGCTCAAATAAACATGTAGAGTCGCAGAAGTCCAAAAATGAAAAACAAAAAAAGCAGGAGAACTCAACGAAGTAGACGAAGAAAAATTATTAATTAATAAATAATTAAAAGTGACACTGCAATTCTCTAATGACCTCATTATTTTTCTTTTATTCTTCAGTTGCAACATATTCTTCTCTTCACTTATAGAGAAAGGTTGATCTTTGTTATTTTGTATAAAGTTTTTGAATCGATTAAAAATAATTATAATTTTTTTGATCAGAAAAAAAATTAATTGAATTTCCTTATAAAAAGTAAAAGTATAAAAAAAAGTAAAAGTATTTTGTATAAAGTTTTTGAATCGATTAAAAATAATTATAATTTTTTTGATCAGAAAAAAAATTAATTGAATTTCCTTATAAAAAGTAAAAGCAATTTTAAAATAATTTAAGTATATATTTATTATTTAAATTAAAATTAAACGAAGGCACTTCAATTAGAGCATCAAATAACAAAATAAGTAACTTAATATTTATATCATTTAAAAGTTCAAGTTCGTAAAACCTCGTCTACATTATAATACATAAATAATAATAATAAAATAAATAATAATAATATTATTATTATTATTATTAATTAGACAGATTAATAATGAATCTAAGATTTAATGATAATTTGTATTGAGTTGTTGAAATAATAGGTTTTATGAGATTATGCAAGTACTTAAAGCAAGACATAGCTTACTAACAGTTATATAACAAAAGCTTGGACATGTTTGCATACCTTGCAAAGATCTGACCTCACAGATAAATATTGCTTATTACAATGTTAGTGGAACATATAAAAGATTAAGATAAATAAGCCGGGATTGTTGAAAAGATAAATCACTATATGCCTTTTCATGTAATAAAATACCATAAAAGTATAGTTTAATAATTTGGAACTCATTCATTTCTCTAAGCTTAATATAAGTACGGATCAATGTAGTTTTTAAGTTTATAAATTATTATCAATAATTAACAGTAATCCTTGTAAGGATTTTATCATTTCTATTGTATGCATCAATGAACGATTATTGAGAAAAAATTATTATTTTTAATTATTATAATATTATTATATTTATTAGTATATTAATTTTATTTATATGAATTTTATTTATATTAATTTAATTCATATTAAATTATTTATATTAATTTAGTTTATATTAATTTTATTTAAATTAATCTTGTTTATATTAATTTAATTTATATTAAATTAATTTGTAATAATTTTATATTAATTTATAAAAATTTTAATTTAATTTATATCAATTTAATTTTTTTTTCTAACAAAGACCCAAAATATTAAAATTTATAAAATATTATTTTTTTAATAAAATAATTAATAAAAAATAATAGTCATTCAATAATAAATAACATAAAGATAAAAACTTCAACATAAAAAAAGAAATTGAAACTTTCATAGTTTCATTAAGTTTTATTAAAATATTTAATTATAAATTTTCATTTTATTTTGGTATTATATTATTGAATTTTTAAGTTTAATTAAGCGTTTTAATTCGTAATAATTACTAAATTTCTAAAGCATTATCAGCTTAAATCAATTATAAAAGAACTCATAGAATATTTCTATACATCAGAATAGAATACTTCATTATTAAAACAATTAGTTATAATTAAAATTTGTCTAATACTCAAATATTAAAGGATTTTGTGAGCTCACTTTCGTAAGGATAAATATAGAAATGGCAAAAAATCCTAAATAAAAATCAGTTTGGAATAAACACTTATGATATTTCCAGTTTTTGGGTAATTTCCGGAAGACATTTATGATAAACTCTACTTAGAATGTTTCCTTTATAAATTTTACACAAGGTTTTTACCTATTTAGAAAAAATATTAATTAAATTACTTTTTTAATATACATCAAGACCTCCCAAATAAAATAGAACATTAAAAATATTAATATCAGGTAACGAACTAAGTTTTTTCGTTTTTTCAGTTGTTTAAATTTGTTAGCCACTGTGATTCTCATTTATCTACCGATTTAAATTTTCTTTGTTTTAGTTTACTGATTAAACTAGTGAGTTTCAAATTTACTGTATAATTAATGTTATTAACCATTATCCTCTGGAATAGGTGCTCCAAAAGTTCGCTGAACAAATCACAAATTCGAGCAATTATTTATTACGAATGTAAAAATAACACAATTACAAATGAAACTGTCTCAAAACTTAACGAGGTGCTTGGTGAAGGAACAATACAACTGCGAACAGTGCACAATTGGTTCAAAAAAATCAATAGTGGCGATTTTTCTTTGGAAGACAAAGAGAGGTCTGGTAGGCCAAAAGAATTGGATGATTATCAAATTGAAGACCTTCTTGAACAAAACAGATCAACTAGTGCTAAATAAATCGCTTCTGAGTTAAATATAAGCGATACAGCCATAAGAAACCAACTGAAAGCGTTAGGATTCACTTGTAAACTCGACAAATGGGTTCCCCACCAACTAGCTGAAAAAAGTGTTCAAGACTTCTCGAAAAAAACCGAAATGATCCTTTTCTCGACCGGATTGAAAAGTGGACCTATCATGACAACATAACCAGACGAAGATCGTGGTCGTTGAAAGGAGAGCCTCCACAAAATATTGAAAAACACAACCTTACACGAAAGAAGGTTCTTTTATGCATTTGTTGGGATTCTCGTGGAATTATTTATCAGGCGTTTCTCAAATCTGGGGAAACCATTAATTCTGATGTCTATTGTGAAATGCTAAGAAGAGTTAATACCATTATGAGCAGTTACTTAAACCGAAAACAAGTGATTTTCCACCAGGAAAATGCCAAGCCTCACAAATCAATAAAGACATTGAAGGTTATTCAGGAATTTAACTGGACTCTAATGAAACATCCGCAATATAGTCCCGATATCGCCCCATCCGATTTTTATTTATTCCGGGTATTACAGAATCACTTGATGGGTAAAAATTTTAAGAGTTCCGAAGGTACAAAGAATGAAGTACTTTCTTTCTTTCATTCAAAAGATCGAAATTTCTTTAATACTGGGATTAGCAAACTTCTAAATAGATGAGAGGCAGTAATAGAAAAAGATGGAGAATATCTGGATGATTAATTGTTTAATAATGTTTTATGATTAATAAATTAAATTTAACTTTAGTCTTAGTTTAGTTTTTAATTAAAAAACGAAAAAACTTAGTTTGTTACCTGATATTAATATTCACTTCGGAAAGCCACTTCGCTTTATTAAACCTATCTTTAAATCTTGATTTAAAGTACTTGAGTCATTTTAAAGGTTGGTCTATTCTAATTACATGATTGATGGCAGAAGGAATGTTTAAACAAAATATTTAAGAAATTTTTTTAATATTTAAACAAAAAAATATTTATTGAAAAAAAAGATTAAATAAAGATTTATTTAGAGTTCCTCACCCATTTTGTGTGAACTAATCCTATAGATAATATAAAAATTTATAATTTTCGATTCACTATGTTGATATTAAATTCAAAAGACTCAATTCAAGCTTCTTAAAATTGTTCGGATAGTTACAGACACATCCCTGTTAACCCTTGTAAAAATTATATGTTAAAGACCGCAAAAGGGCTTAGAATATTTTTAATTTTTATAAATTAATTATTAAGACCGCAAAATGGTCAGAAGTAAAATAATAATAATAATACTAAAAATAATAGTTAAATAATAATTATAATTAATTAAAAGTACAAATATTAATTATAGTAATATTAATAATAAAGCAACCACAAAGAAATGTTTCAAAGAATGGGTCTGAACAGTAACAATTTTTTCGATGGAATTCATAAGTGACCAGAAAGATTGGCAAAAGGTAGTGCGCTAACGATTGGAATTATTTTGAATAGAAAAAACCGTTTATTTCAAAAATTCTTTTGTTTCATAAAAACGAAAAAATATTTATTTCACTCCATATAAAGTGAAATTCTTTATATTTAAAATTTCCTTTTCAATTCTTCATATTTAAAATTTCCTTTACAATTCTTCATATTTAAAATTTCCTTTACAATTCTTCATTCTCATTGACTAAAACCCCCCATTGTAAAGCATTGATTTTCAATCATTTTTTAAGAAAAATAATTTTAAGGTATTTTGCGAAATAAACTTTACTCCTCTTAGATTAGTGTCACTCGCGGGGTTTTTTTTCTTACTCTTTTTCTTTTTTCCTTTTAGATTATAACTTTTCCATGTAAGATAAATGTAGTAAAAATTATTACTGTTTCCATTTTTTATTTTTAGTTACAACAATGTCTGTAAATTTATTTAGTATTGAATTACGTAACTATTTTCTTAAATTCTTTTTACCTTTTTTTTAAATTTTACTTAATAATTATTATTAATTTATTTTGAAAATAAAAAACATAAAAATTCAGTTATAAAATAATAACACAAATAACACGAAGTCATTATAATAAATGGGGTGTCGAAAACTCCAAGAATAGATTAAAATCATAATAGAAATTTTTATTTTAGCAATTTAGCATTTTTCTTCATCGAGACCATCTTTGAACATGATGAAGTACGGAGTAACTTGATCTTCTCGGTAATTGCAGAGAATTATCATACCGTCAGGATTCATTGATTCTCCAGTAAAGAAACGGAATTCATCGAATTTCTTGAGTATATTCAAGACATATTTTTGAGCATTTGTCTTAAAAATTGAAGTTCTTTCCGGATTTTTTTCGTTCAACTTTTCTAAGATTGATTTCATATAATCCTTGATGTATTTCGTGTATCCTTTTTTGTCAAAGCTCATTTCAACCAACCTATTACCATAGACTATGTCAATAACGGTTTCATCCGTGTCACATGTTTCTTCTCCTGGGGCTTCTTCTGAGGCATTTCCTCCAAGCAAAGCATCAGAAATACCATTTCTCACAGTAATGTTTCTTCCATTGAATTCATATACAATATCATCGACTAATTTCATCGGAAAAGTATCTGAACAAAGCTCGTCTCCTATTAGTTAAGAATAAATCGATAAACAAAATTTAATCATTGAAAATACCGGTAATAATATCTTTGTAAATGATCATGATTTAAATTGGAAGATATTTTTAATATTTTCTATAATTCAAACTAATTTTTTTTAATTTTTAATTTTAATTTTTATATATGAAATATTGATGGTCACAAGATCCTTCTGTGTGTTCAGGGAGTGTCTTATTATGAACCATCTGCGACTTTTACTGCACGAATTATACAAGACCAATTGAGACTGTTGAACGAGCATTTAATTACCAAACGGCTCTATTTTGCAACCAAACAAAATAAAGTAATTTTTCATGACTAGGATATACCACGTGCAGCATTAGGAACAAATAAAACTCAAATCGATTTAAAATGGAAAATTCTTCCACACCCAACATATTTACCGGATATTTTCCCAACGAATTTTCACCTATTTCATTCCATGCAGTATAGTTTTTTCGATGTACACTCTACCAATGTTACAGAGAAATTCGTGGACAATTTACTTCAATCCAGAACTGAAGACTTTTTTTCATCTTTTACCTGATGGTAAATGGTGGAAAATATTTTGATAAAATGCAGCATGTTAATTTTTATTTACTAATAAAAATCATTTTTCTTTAAAGGATGACAACTTTTACATACCCCTAATATAAATATCATAATGATATAATAATAATAATAATAATATATTTAATTTTATAATAAGTCGATTTTATCGATTTTAAAAGCAGTAAGTTCAAATTTAAATAATTTTCTCCAATGAAGAAAAAGTACAAAATTTTATTATGGCTTAGCTAAAATGGAACCAGTCACATTATTAGTAACAATAAAGATTAGCTTAATTTAGTCAAAAAAGGAATTTATTTTTCTTTTCATTTTTATTAAAATATTTTATTTTTTCTAAATATTATTTTTCATAATTGTAAAAGCCTATTTAATTATTAAGTATAATAAAATTATAACCAATTTTGAAGTACCAAAAATAAAAATAAAATAAGATTTGTAAAAATTTCAAATATTAACAATATTTCCATGTCTGCGATTTTTTCTATAAAATCAATGATGCTTAATATTTCCTGAATTGGAGTTTTACGGGAAATGGATTGATTCAAAAATACATTACAAGAAATATTATTCTTTTCACATTTCTTTCGTAGAAAAAAAATTATAGTACACAAAAATAATATTTTATTAAAAATTATATTTTTTTTAAGTATACAATTTTTTAAAAAAATGGTTTAACATATACTACTATTACTAATTTTTATACTACTATCTTGATAAATGTTTCGATTTTATTATTCAAATCTTCTTCAGTCAATTTTTTTATTATTCTCCCTTGTCTATCTTCAAATGATATGACTATCATGATTTTTATAAAATTATCTTCAATTTTATTGGACAAAAGCAAAACGAAACCTTTTTAATTGTAAAAACTTAAAAAATGATCTTTGAAAATTTTTTTAAAATTTTATTATATATATATAATTTAATTAATAAATATAATTTTTAATAAAATATGATTTTTCTATAAATATATATTTCCACAATTTTGCATTAAATAATACTTGAAAATATTTTCGTGTGATATTTGATATTATATTATAATTAAATTTTGAAATCAATCCCACTGGAAAACATTCCCAAAATATTCCATTAATTTTCAACGATTATAATTAATTTATTTCTTTAATAACAGAACTGTTCCACGGCATTTGTAATTAATATAAATAATTAATAGCAAAATTTCATTGTTAACCAATTGTTCGAAAGTTACTATTCAACAAATTTTGTGGGCTTTCTCGTTAGATAATCAAATCTAATTAAGATTTGTGTTTTTAATAGGCTGTGCTGAACGGTCAATTCTTTTCCAAACATCATTACTTAATAAATATAAATAAAATAAATAAATAATATTTACACAATAACAAGCCTCCAGATTCACACACCGATTTCAAGAAATTCTCAAATGACACTTAAAACATTTTCATCATTTATTACTTATCTAAATAGAATATTCTTCAAAAAAACCCCGATCACAAATTCGCCAAAGAAACGATTGAAACGAGTCAGATCAAAAGAAATTCACAATGGTGAATTAAAGGAAATTGTAATAACTTAATATTTTACATCAGTATTTGAAGAGAAATTAACTTAACTTTACATTGTAAGAGAAAGTCCATCTTTTTATTTGATTATCATCAAACTTTCTCCAGCCGCTGGTCCCCTAAGACGTGGTTTAGCTGAGAATCCGTTCAGATTGATTTTCTATCACTCATTGATCTCCAGGAAATACACTCGTTCTCCATTCTCCTATGATTATCTCTATATATCATTGTATTGTTCAGTCTGTTTGATTCACTAATTAATTAATTTTATTATTCTCTAATATTATTTTTACCATAATATAATTGTCGTAATGTCTCTATTTTAATCCGTTTAGGTTTTTGACAAAAGGAATCTTTATTTTTAGATAATTATTATTATTTTCCCAACGATCAGCTGATATGAAAAGTGACCTTGAAAGAGTTTATCCCAGTTTTATTCTTTAATTTGTAATCAATTTAAAATTTATTTATTTATTTTTGACATGATTGATTTTTTTAATGTTCTAATTATTGATAAAAATCGATTTAAAAATTTTTAAACAATTTTTATAACTCAAAACATTTTACCAAGTTTTATTATTCGAGGTATTTTTTGTTTTATTATACTAATGTCGGAATTCACTTCAAAAATAATATTTTTATATTCAATAATACTCTTTGATTTTTAATTCTACTTTACGAATTTTAATAAAAAAAACTTTTAATAAATTAAAAAGAATTAATGAAAATAAAAATAATTAATGAAACATTTTTTTAAAAATTAGACAGAATATTAAAATTCAATTTATTGTTTTAATTCTTTATCAAATAATCCCAGGGGCTTACAGATTCGGCTGCTCGTTTTGCTGGGTAATGGAAATTTCAGGAATCGATCGACGCCTTTTAAATAATAACTTTTTATTCTGTTTAATCTTAACATTTATTGAATTGAATTATTTAATAAATTGAGGAGTCTAAAATCAGTTCGGAACACAAGAATAAAATATTATTACCATCATCATTATTATTATTATTATTATAATTATTATTATTATTATGATTATTATGATTATTATTATTATTATTATTATTATTATTATTATTATTAT